>JASDQU010880886.1:0-34810 GCA_032191745.1 Picea mariana
GAATTTCTTCCCTTTCCCTTTCCTTGCCTTGGTAGTCAAAGAAAAATCATCTTCATCATCACTCTTTGATGAAGATCCATCTCTGGTATTCCACCTGAACTCCTCTTGCACCAAATCCGACCATAGTCATTCCCAATACGACAATTTTTCCCTTCCATTGACAGAGTCTTGATAACTGTGCCAACTCTTAGGAATCCCTAGGAGCACCAAGCTCACCAAATCATCAGCAGCGACTGTTATTCCCACACGTCCAAGCTCATCCCGACATTAAACAAACTTCGTGAGATATTTTGGAATGGTTTCACCTTTCTCCATCTTGATCTTCCTGAGTTTATCTTTGAGTGCCAATTTCCTATGGTCGCTGCTATTTTGGAACAGATCTGTCAAAACCTTCCACATTGCATATGGTGTGGTTTTCCCATGGAGACTTGAGACAATGTGGTCTCGTACTCCCTCCAACAGAATCCTCCTCGCCTTTGCTACTTTATTTTTCCATGCATCAAGATTTGCAGTGTCTGTCACATCTGGCTTAGGAACATCTGTGTCAATGTAACCCTTCAAGCCATTGTCTTCGAGCACTGCCTCCATCCTGTCCTTCCAAGAAATGTAGTTAGAGATACCCTCGAGTGCATACTCCAACCTCAAGCCATTGAAAGACATTTCGATCTTGAATCAAGTGTCGCACCAAGAAAATCTTGCAAATTTGAATGTTATCCAACTCAAAACTCAAACCCTTCACTTTCCTCTTGCCCTGGGAGGTTCGCACCCCACCTGAGAGCAACCTGAGGGAAGTTCGCACCCTGCCTGTGTATAGCCTGCGAACTTGCCTGTCAAGTTCGCACCCTGCGAGAATGCCCAAGAAGTTCGCACCCTACTCCACTGTTAGGGTGAGGGAAGTTCGCACCCTGCTAGTGTATTTGCCTGTGAGAATGCCAATGAAGTTCACACTTTGCCTTTGTCTAGGGTGCGAGAATTTTTGTTCTTGAAAACACCGTAAGTTTTCAGTACTAGAGTTCGCACCCGACTAGAGGTGGGACCTGCGAGAATGAAATTATGTTCGCACCTCACTTCCGTGACTCCGTGGCCTCCATGGCTCTGATACCATGTAGAAATTTCAATACAAATTAATGTATTCCTGTGATTCTCCTGATATAACAATTTCCACTATTTGTCAAATACATAATCGCTTCTACTATTATTATTGCGGAAGCAATTTAAACCATGATCACAACCACAATGCACAAAGTGAAATATCAATAACACACAACAAAAAAGTTTTACTGGGAAAGTGTAAAGCTAAAAACCCCACTATCATATATTATGTATATCATGAATCATGAAACAATCTCATACAAAACTCTAATCCAAGAGCTCTCAGTACAATACAATCGTCTCAGACTGTCATACACAAATTAGCAAATACCTATGTCAATTTCCGTGTCCAGACAGCCTGCCTCCTCTGCACAATCTCTGCAATCCAAATTCTCACAATGAATCGAATGAATACAATTGCCTCATTTGCACATGCTCATAAGCATATTCACTGCATGTGTGAACAAATCACAACTGATAGCCAAACTGTCCCTTTCACCTGTTATCTCAACTGGATCTCCATTGGAACTGACATGCATATAGTTAACCGTGGTGAATCTTTAGTTGCATGTGAGTTCACTGATTAACTGAACTCTCACTAGTGCATGTTTAGTTACAACTAGTACAACTGATATTAATTCACTTAACTACACTTATAATTCTGTTACAATTCCAAATCACTCAGTTATGAATGAGATAACAGATTAATATTTATTGTCTAATTTAATTAATGGAAAAGTAAATTAGACACATGTTTCTTGTTGACTTTTCAACAGTTAACGCTCTGTAATTCACCCAAGGCTGTGATGGCAGTCACAGAGGCAAAATCAAAACCACTTCGAGTCTTGGATCTAGCCTCCAAGACTCAGAGAGGGATCTCTCTATCTGATATAGCTTTGTTTGAAGAGAATATTAGGCTAGCTATGCAGAACATGGGTTTGTTTATGGATTCAGAGTTGGTTTGGTTAAGGCATAAAGGACCATTGGGCAACATGGAGTCAATGATAAAGATGATAGATGAATGAATAACTAAAACAAGATGTAACCAGGCAAGATAATCATGCAAGTGGATTCTTTGAGATTATAGAATGGGAAAGGAAGAAAAGATTGGAATTGCATTGAGCCAGCACAGGGTGTCAAGAACAAATCTTGTACATTACCTTCTCATAGACAATACAGAAAGAAAAGAGTATAAAATAGGAAAATCATGAGTTACATGAGGGAGAAACTTCGGCACTTAAACACAACATAGGAATATGGAAAAAGTGTCTTTGTATTCATTCATAAAGTCATTTACAGACTACTGATCATCTTGACAAAACATAAAACCATGTTTCTATATTATCTACCAATTTGGTACCTCCAAGCCAAACCTCTTTACATTAAAATCCTATGAATAAATAGGATATATCTCCCAACTAGTTGTTTAAGTCGGTTTTAACCACCTCGGCCAAAAATAGCCACAAATCCCCAAAAATCCTGAACTGTCCGCCATGAAAGACGGGCCTAATTTCTGCAAAAAAGGGGTCTGAACAGACATCTTTTTCTCTTCAACACTGATATCTAGGAAAAAAATGAAGGAATTTATTGTATATGGGCATGTTCTGGACAAAACCCTCCTTCGGTTTCGCCAAATTCGCCTCCAGTTGGCCGTAACAACTCCTGCAAGATCGGGACTGTAACAGAAAAACTGAAAATATGAAAAAAGAGGATGAAAGACATCTTCTATTCTCCTTTCTCATGGCACCTGTGAAAAAAATGAGAGAGGTTTTTGTTCTTCAGACTGTGCTGAGAAAAAACCTCTCTCGGATTTTGAAAATCCATCTTCATTTGCCCAGAATCCATTTTGAAAGAAGACGTACCGAAATAGGCAAAAATGGCGAAAAATGAGGAAAGTGGTTTTTTTGGGGATGGGTTGTATTCGGACCCCTCCTGAGGTGGTAAGTGGTTTTTTTGGGGGGAGGGGTCTGCTGGCATGTCAGGGAGACACCTGTACGGGGGGTGGTTTTTAGAAACTACCATTCCAGACCCCCCACCTCTTGTTAAGTTTCAAATAGTGAGGGGGGGGGGTCCGGAATTTATTATAACCGTTGATTTGTTTTTGCTTTGTGGAAAGTGTACGTGGAGTTGGGGGGGTAGAACTTAGGATAGTGCTAGTTTGGTTTTTCATTTTTATTTTTTTACATTTGTTTTGTTTATTATATTTTATGTTTTGTTGTTTTTGTTTTAATAGTTTCGTTTATGTTTTTATTTAAATGTTTTTATATTGTTTTTTTTATTGTTTTGTATTGGTTTTATTTAATGTTTAATGTGTTTTAATATATGTATTTTTATTTTAATATTGTTTTATTTAATGTTTGGTTTTGTATGTTTTTATTTTAATATTGCTTTATTTAATATTAATTAATAAAAACTAACCTAGTTATTGAACTAACTTAACTATTAATTAATTAATTGATTAATTAATTAATTGATTAATTGATTAATTGATTAATTAATTAATTATTAACTAGTTTAGCCTAGTTTAACTACACTAATTTTATTGTTAACCCTTATTTAATCTATTATTCTTTTTACCCTAAGCTTGGTTTATGCATGGATGGGTGATGGGCGAGAGGTAGTCAATGGGGCAAAAGGACAAGGGAGTGACGGCACAGCGTGGAGGAAGGATGCAACAGGGTGATGGGGGAGCAAGTGAAATGAATGGAGGGGAGAAATGGGATCAACCGAGCTATACTTCATCATCACGAGATAAAACGCCAAATCAACAGTCGAAGAATAAATTTACCTATGATTATAGGTCCCCAACATGGTCCTTACAAGTCTTGATTACCTAATTTACTAAATGCCATTGGCACAACCTTGTGAAATTGTAAAGTCCCTAGAGAACTAACATGTGGACATATGGGTCCTTACCAATCCTTTAACTCCCTAGTGTGATTTAATATAATAAATCTTCAACAACTATCCTAGATTGTGGACATGTGGGCATGTATGGGCCCGTTACAAAACCTTTAAACTTCCCTAGTGATTTAATCTAAGAAAGTAAATTAAAAACTATCCTATCTTTGTATCATGTGGGCATGTATGGGCCCATTACAATTTTAAGATGTGTTTGAAAAGAAACTAAGAGGAGTCCCGAGGGGACTTTTGTCCTCTCCTAAAGATTTTTTCTTTAAGGGAGATGAAATGTTCCCTCAATCATTTTTTTGATTCTCAAGATTGCTTTGTGGTGTGAGAGAAGAGCATACTCAAAGATTGATGTTCAATTTCTAGTCCCAATGCAAGTAGTTATATTTGTGATATAGAATGATTCCAACTTATCTTTAATCAAAGCAAGCCATCCATGTGGAAAAATGAAAGCAAAAAGAGGATAAATATGGATTTTAACCCCCTAATTGCTTATGTTTTGACTAACCCTTCATGTGGAGAGGGAATCTAAGTGGTGAATATTACAATCTGCATAAAATCAAACTTAAGAAGGCTATGGGCCTCCAATAGATAAAAAAAAACCTTACAATGTATGATTTTCTAGATAGATGCCCGGGTCGCAGAGTAGACAGGGGCGCATTGGGCACCAATGTGCAAATTAAAAATGACTTTTTAGCACAGTGCGCAGAATGCACTGAGAAACAAAGTAGGTTTGGTGCACGTGATTGGAAGACACGCCTGTGGGTTATAAAACCCGTGCACTTTCTGTAACATGGCTGTGAAATAAATTTCAGATGAAATTCTCTCAACTCAGCTCTGAATTTAGCTTTTTGCAGGCAAGCATGGGCCGGTTATGGTTCCTGCAAGTTAAATAAAGAAAAATGAAGTGCTCAAACAACCCAAAATGGGGGGAAATTGATACCAATCCCCAATGGAGTCACCAATCGGTTGCATCCCTTTCGTCACCTAAATGAGCAAAATAAGGACGCTTACAAGTCCAGTTGGGTTAGCTGGAAAAGATAGCAGTGAATGCAAGAGTTAGAAACATCAAGCATAAGAAATAAACAAAGAACTAAACTAATAACAATAAAAGAAACTAAACTAGAGAGCATAAGGGAAATAGAACAACAAATAAACAACATGCATGCTACCAATGGATAGGTTGTATTAGTAGGAAAACACCAAAGAGAAAGGAGGACTTATGGGTCCCCTCTTCCTCCAAGGGAGGGCTCTTGAACCCCCAAATATTGAGCTCTTCTTACAAGTAGAAAACTAAAAGGAAATGGTGAAGAAATCCAAATCCCATTCACTCAAGAGGTGATGTGAATGGCTAAATGAAATGGTGCTTGTATGCTCTTGATGAGAAAAGAGGATTCCCCAAGAGAATATAGGCAGCATAACAATACAAATGAATTCCTTGAAAATATAGTGCACCCATGGCCTCTTTTTATAAAAAAGCTTTGAGGAATTATTCAACCAGTCTTTAGTGTGAACAAGGGGCTTTTTAGGGAACCCTTAGGTCTTTGACTAGCCCCCCACTCAGATTCAGCTCGGATTTGGGTGTCAAATCGACTTGGGAGATGAACCAATTTGGGTGTCAAATTGACTTGGGAGATGAACCAGAAGTGGGTGGAAGGCCGACCAAAATCATAAATGCATCGTTCTGAGGTGTGTGCGTTTTTTTGCACCCACAGTCACGCATTGGGTGCATATGCGTTTTTCCAATGTTATTCGACTGTCACACATGCGCGCGCTACCTTTGTATCTTTAGCGCATGCTAATTTTTAACTAGTTGTATAGTTTTGTGCCCTTTGGAAATGCATTTTCTAAGCCACGGATGAACTAATGGGTGTTTTAAAATGTTGGATTCTTGTAACCATTTGGGGATGAAATTCCATTGATAACACACCCCATAACTCGTATTCTTCCTAAAAGGGGATGGACTTGAGTTGTTGTGTGCTCTCTTATTGGAATGCCTTGGGGAGTGGTGGTGATGTATGCTGACACTTCTTGTTCTTCTTTTCTCATCAGGAGATCTGTGACTTCCTAATTTGCTTAAGCCACTCTCCTTATCCAATTCTTTTTCTATTATGTTCAAGCTATGCATTAACTTCATGTTAAACTCATCATGTTTCTCATTGGCTCTCATAAGCCTTTCATTATCAACTTTATGGATTTGGACATCCTTCTGCAAATTTTTAATGGTCTCTACCATATTCATGTTTTCATCCCTTCCTTCTCCATGTCCATTAGAGTTTGTTCCTTCAATGCCCAAATGGAAATCCATCCCTCTGGTCTCATCTTCCTGGATGAAAGTGCCATGTACATCTTCCATTTCACTGGACTCAGTGATGATATTGATTTGATCTATTTGTTATTAACTCTACAAAATGTGCAGCCAACAAAACTTTGTCAGACTAATTGTTTCAACAATTTCATGAAAAACATGAACCATTTTGGTCCAATAATATATCAGAATTATTTCTTCTAATTTATTGAAGAATTGAGTGCCCTGGTCAATTTTCTAGGTGGATATCTAGATTCCACTGTTCAATACCTTTCCAACGCCTACTTCCATGCTCAATTCTGAGTCTTGAGAAAAACGTTATGGCTATTTGAAAATTGCACATTAATGTTTTTGTTCATTTTTCAGCTTGGCGCAGCTTTGCATTGTAATCATGCATCTTTACACATACTCCATTAGAGTTTTAGTAGGATCTCAATTGGTTTTCTTCATATACATGTTATGGACACGCTCTGTACAAGTTTTACCTTTTTATGGGTTCTTGGCTACTAGTTACAGCCTACTGAAGTTCTAGAGCAATTCGTGGTTTTGGTCTGGAATGCTACAGGTACCTTATTTTCCATATAAATCATCTTTAACATGCCCAAAAATTTAATTCCTCTCTGGGAATGTCTTCTATGTCTCTACAAATTTTCATTGACTACTCCTGCGCCTCAATCTGATTCTAGAGAAGAAAGTTATGGCTCTTTGAAGTTAATTGGGTCTTAAAATTTACCCTCCATTGTTTGTGTTGTAACCTTCTCATAAAAGATCTGTTTGACGAACGGTTTACACCATTAGAAAGATCTCTCTGATCTCTTTCATTTGGGATGCAAACATAAATTGTACCTTGTTACACTCTATTCTCATGTTTTTTTATTACCTAAAAACGCTCTTAAGGGCCTCAAAAACGCGCTGCAAAAAGATGACGTTCAAATGATATAAAATGTCGCGGAAATTCGCTGGTTTTTCGCTGTTGTTCACCCTCCAAATGATTTTGCACGCACAAATTTCAACCTGTATGCCCATATTTAGCATGCACAACAACACCACAAGGTAATTCATTCTCTATGCACTTATAACCACTTTGCATCACTTCCCTATCGCACCAATAACTGGCACGCACTACTTTTGTGTCGCGCGCCAATACCCATCGCGCACAGTTTTGGTTCTTCAACTCTTACTTGTTGCGCACAAATTTTGTATCACGCGCTAATATTTCGTGTGCGGTTTTACTCTACCTGTTGCACCATGCAAAATTTTAGTATGCCCCTACCACGCACTGATAGTTTGTGTGCACCATTTACTACACTGTCGTGTGACAATGTATACTCATATTGCGCACGCACCAACCAAACTCCTCTGTGCTCTGCCAATACTATGCACACCACACGCACCATTAATGTGTGTGTACACACCGTGTGCACCTTTTTATGCATATGCACACTGTGCAACAATATTTTTCTGTGCGATGCCAAAATTTAGTTCGTGCATCCGCACACCAACACTTTTTTGCGCGGTGCCAAAATTTAGTGTGTGCACCAGCACGCCAATATTTTTTGCACACGGTGCCAAAATTTAGCACGCACACCAGCATGCCAATATTTTTCCGCGATGCACCCAATTTTTACATATCACAATATTTTTACTGTACAACATGCATTTTTAGTGTGCCCACCTGCGCACATTCATTTTTATGCGCATCAATTCCTCGTGAATTCTGTTGTAGAAATTGGAGCTTTTGCTTAACATTTCCCCAATTTTTACCATAAACGCTCTGTAACTATGAAATTTGTTCAATTTCACCCCGATAACACCATTTCAACCTCTACAACAACAAATCATTGTGGGTTGACATTTCTAGAACGAATTTTTCTCAAACTCAAGTCACGAATTGAGAATTTTAATTACTAATATCGCTCCAACTGTCATGGTTTCACTGTAACTTAAAATTCGACCAATTCCAGGTTTGAATTTTCTAGAACAAATATTAAAGAATTAATATCTCACCACTTGGCCGAATTTCTCAATTTTCCCATGAATTTTAACAACAGAAATTGGGGATTTTCACAATTCCACGTCATTGCTTCTAAATTTTACCATGGATGCTCTGTAACTCAAAATTTGGCCACTTCGAAATAAATCCTCTGTGACATTTTGCTTCACTCAAATTTCTCAGCCCATCAAGGCTCAGTGTTGAAAACTGAAGATTTGATACCATATTGTAACGTCCCCGACCACCCATGTCGAGTCACGATACATGAGAGAATTATTTTCTTCTCTATGTGGAACATAATGTAACATACCCAGTATTCAACTGAGCTATGCCACATACAATTTTCGAGTTGCATGCAATTAGAATATATACACATAGAAATCTTGTGGAAACATATATATAAAATGTAAACAGACAAATACATGTGTAAATGGACGAATTCATATTGAAATAAAAATAAACATATACATGCAACATATACAGGAAATAGCCATAAATATACAGACAATTATAACCACACATAGGATAAACCCATAAAAATAAACACGTAAATAATAATGCAACATGTAAATTTATCACACAATTGACACTTATCTTGGTAAGAATATCACCAAATACATGCAGAACTTCCATGAACCTCCCAGCCTTAGACCACACTGCCCATCACTCTCAGTAGTGGGTCACCCCTGAGCTGGGACTAAAATCCACCTGGGTAAAGGGATTCCTAACCAGGATAATGGTTCATAGACAATAGGAAAGACTCTGTCACAGGTGCCCACTCAAACTAAAATCCTACCATCCCTCATTCCCCACATGCCTGTCCCACCCCAGGAACTGTGCCCCTTCTCTACTCAACAGTCCTTCAGCTACCCCACTTCCTTTCCAGGCTTCAACAACATGCTAGATAGGAAGTCTCAGAGCCCTGTAACTGCAGTTTAACACCTTCAGGAAATCAATTCCCAACAATTCTCTCACCTAGAGAGAAATTTCTCACGGACCTGATAACCCGCCTCTTCAATATCCCACGGGCCTGACAACCCGCTTCTTCAGTCCATATCCAAAGCTAACCAACTACACAAACATGTATGGTTATGGATACAGGTTCAGTTACTGTGACAGGAACAATGGAGGATAGTTGACTGCATGAGTGAATGTTCATGGTATGGATCAATGGATGATTGAATTATGGAAGGAATGATGGGAAGAAAATAATGATCAGAAATGAACCAATTCCAAACAATATGTATGCATGTCTCCAACTTGACACTTGTCGTGTTGGGAGCTACTTTTCACTTGTCCCCAATTTTGGAACTTAGGATAAAATAATTATCCATACATTATATTTAATAAATATTAATAAAATATTCCTTTTTTAAGCTCCCTAGCTTAGCCCTTTTCCTTAACTTTTAGCCCCCCCCCCCTTTCCCCAACTAGTGGAGTTTAGTCCCCCATACTCTTTTATCATGGTCGGTTTGTGCACAACGATGTATTTTATATTAATGATGAGACATGTACAAAATAGGTGCGTTGACCTTTACCATCTAGGATCTCTGGCCTAATCATCACAAACAACTCACTAGCCTATAAAACACATCATATACACAAGGCTCCTTGGCCTCAAAGTCGTGCGCACTTAAGTTGTTGTGCGCGGTATCCTGGAATGTGCACACTTCCTCATTTTACTGCGTAGTACATGCGTACACTATGCCATGAAAGGTGCATACAAAAATGATGTCAAACAACTCACCAGCTTAAGTACATTTTCATTTTACATTCACCATTCGGTTCGGAATAGGGATATTACAAGAAGGAGAAGGTGTAGAAGTATGGGAAAAGGAATTAGGCATGGATCTTGAAGAAGGGAGAGAATATTCAGCCCTGATGCCAGGAAATATTGGGAATCCAGCTGAAGAAACCGCTCCAGAGGATGAGAACGAGACCCCCCAGATTAAAAAAACCTTCCCCGAAGCCACTGGCACCATCCACGAATCACCCATAACCCAAGTGTCTTCTATACAAGTGGTAAATTATATACTACCTTCTTATGCTATTCTTGTTCCATTACAGTCAGTTAGTCATCCATAACCAGGAAGCGTGAATACTAGGAGGATATTGGGATCCCCTGGTAGATCAAAACCAAGACCGTTAGGTTTTATTTTGGTAGGAGCACTAGGATCAACAATGGCTGGTAACGCAGGAGGTTTGATTGCTCGATACCCATAATTTTGGGGTAAGGGAGATGAGGATATTTAGCAGCATTGGTTCTTATGTGAAGCAATTTGGAGGTCCAGAGGGATTCTGGATGCGAATAAATTGGTTGAGCTCCAGACTGCTTTGAGAGCCCATGCTCTCAAGTGGTACATGAAGTCCACTGAGCTAGGAGTACCAGGAGTGCAAGGTCAACTGTTCACACTTGACCAGGTATGGACAAATTTCATAGTGGAGTTTAAGCTACCCCAGTCAGAACAACAAGCTCTATCTGATTTGCGCAAAATTCAACAAAGGAAAGGTGAATTGACCTGGGAATATAGTCAGAATTTTAAAGATTATATAGGGAGGTTAGCGCATCCAATTCATGAGGAACATCAAAGAGAATGATATATACAGAGATATCTACCTCTGACACAGATCCCATTAACACAACAATGAATAGTCACTTTGACAGATTCCATGGAACAATCAATGAAGATTGAATCCATGGAAGGATATCCAGGGAGTCTGAGAGTGACCATTCCCCCAGCAGATGAAAATCTAGTGCAACTACAATGGAAAATATCAGCGATTACAGAGAATATTCAATAATTGACAATACCTAGGCTAGGACAACCGCAAGTCTAGTGTATTGGATGTTACATAGAAGAAAATTTGGTTAAAAAATGTCCATGGATGAGGGGGATGGGACCACCTCAGAATCCAATGGGACCCTCACCAGGACCCACGAGAGGAGTTTTGTAAGTATCCGCGGATTTACCATTCCATACCCCAACCCCATATCATGTTTTTCCATGTAATCAAGCAACACCATCAGTTGAGTATTGCGAGATTTTACGAATCCATGGGTGTGGGCTGAGACAGTTCCCCATTATTCGAAAGTATTCAACAGTACCGAATACTATGTATTATGATTTTTGTGCATATACCACACATGCTATGAATCTGTGTAGATCATTCTATGCACTTGTAGACAGACTGGATCGAACATCATTCAGGGTGAATGAAACCCCTCAGGGACCGGGAAGAGGTTGAGGAGGTGGAGCTGGAGGAGACTTCAGAGGAGGAAGAACCAGGGGAATAAGACCAAGTAGATGCTACAACTGTGATGAGAAAGTCCACCTGGCTAGATATTTTCCTCACCCAAGATGACCATCGTGCTCTCACTACATAAGCAATGGGCATGCAACTAAAGATTTCCTAGAACTAATTGAAAAATGGGAAGATTGAGTACGTCAACGAGGAATTAATGTCATCTTTTCATATATAAAGAGAGTTATTAGAGGACAAATTCCCAACCTTAATATTGTTTCTCAAGGAGGGGCAAAGACTGTCGCAGATGCTGACCATTCACCTTAGATCCAAAAAGAAATGCCTAAGGAGGACAGGTATAATCCCCTAAAACATAAATTATTCTTTAAAAAATCCATAGAAGTATTTCAGAATATCCATGGCCCTGAGATGCAAGAGAAACCCCCTCAACCTATCGTTTACCCTAGTATTACGCAAGTCCTTGCTTCACCCCCTGCACCCAGAAACCATGTAGTCTTGATGAGACAACCTGAGTAGCCACAAAATGCAGTTGACCTTTGTTTTTAGTTATTTTATGATATTCTTGGGAGTGACCAATTGACGAAAAAGTTGTGAAATGCATTGTACCTAGTTCTAAGAACTGAAGAATCTCCAAAAACAAGAATAAGGACTAATCTTCCTGAGAAGAATACTCAGAGAGTGCAGAGAAGGAAAGTACGGAATGAAAAAGAGTTTAGATTAGCAACCTAGCTAGATGAGTTTTATATTAAGGATGTTATGTTAGATCTAGGATTTGATGTTAATATACTTCCCAAGAAGACTTGGGAAGATTTAGGAAAACCCTAGTTGACATATTCCCCAATCCATCTGAGAATGACCAATCAATATTGTATTTTTCAAATCAGAAGACTAGAGAATGTGGAAATAGATGTTGCGGGACTGAATATTGTAGCTGATTTCGAGGTGATCAAAATCATGGGGGATAAGGACCCTTATCCTGCACTAAGGTATTGATTGGTCTTAAGACAACTATGTGGTGATTGACCTAAATAAAGACACTATGACATTTGAGGTGAACGGAATAAAAGTAGTTCAACCCTTGGATCTGTATGTAGGCCCTCAATACACGACGCCAACAGACAAAAATATGGAGGGAGAAGACTTGGATCAGTTGTACATTGTAACAACAAGAATGGGAGAAGACTACATAAATTCTACTGTTGATGGATCAGTAACTTGGAGGAGAATACAATCAACAAACGAAGATTCAGAACTGGCATTTGACAGTTGGCATTAAGGTTCATATGAAATATTTTCAAGAATATGTGCAACTGTCAGAGAAACTAGATGGGTTGGAACCGAGGTTAGAGAACACCTGATATATGATGGTACCTTAGAACTTGGTAGTTTTTTGGTCAACATGGAAGAAAATATAGTGGAGGATCAAAGGATTTCAGTGTTGGAATTAGCCCTCTAGGACACCCCTGTCATATGGTGGACTAATCACAAATCCTTAGTTGAGAACTGGGATGATGTGAAGCAAGATATCCTATATAGATTTTAAGATAAGGAGAAACTAGAATCAGAGATGTGGATGGATTTCCAAGTTGCGCAATTGTTCAATGGATAGTCTGATACTAAAGCACATATTGAACAATGTGTGAGACAATGGAAACTTACATAAATAACACCTTGCTTATGGGTTCAAGTATTTCCCCATTCACTAGGTCCAATTCTGAAAGTTTGGTACATGAATGAAGAAACCAGAAGACATACCAGTGACTGGAAAACGTTGGCAGATCAAATTTGCAAGGACTTCTCGTTTACAAGTAAGTACCCTAAGCTTAAAGTAGCCCTACAAAGAATTAAAGAATTCCTTTTTACAGATATTTGTGAATGGAGATCAGACCTAATGGTATGTGCAAATCATAGCCAAGAGATTGAGCCTAACCTTCACCTAGACTCGGACAAGAGACCTATAGAATGAAATAAAATCGAGAAGTATTTGGAAATCTTGGATGATTTAAAAGAATTGAGAAACTTATCCATTAAGGAAATCGAAGGAAGTAAAGAAATCCATAAAATTATACCCAACCAGACTAACGATTCTTATAATTATCCATTGAAGTTGCGTAAAGTCAATATAGGGACCATAGAGCCATCGATATTTGCACCAGGATTCTCATCTGTTAAATGATAAGGTATTTAATTGGCCACACCCCTAACCACCTTGCACAGTAAATGTCATGAACACCCAATATATTTACCCCATTAACCAATCCCGTCAGATAACTCAGATCCAAGTGCATCTATAGGGTTAATGATGAATAGACTTAGCAGTTATTACAAAACTTACCAGCTAAGCCCGAGTATAAGGTTTTGTGAATTCGGTTTAGGACGCATTGTTTCCTAGAGAGAACTTAGCTATTTTCAAATTCATAATTATTTTCAAGCCTGTGCAATCCCTCAACCCTCAGTCATGATCCCCAATCCCCGTTTAGACTATTGAATGTTTTGATAGTTCAGACTCACCATGCCGAGAGCTACAGGGAGAAAAAGTGTCGTTTCGAAGGATACAGTACCAGACGAGCCCTATGACCTCTGGGTTGAGATCGTGGGTGATCTCAAAGGGAAGGTCGAGCAATTCAAGCTCCTCGACCTTGACCTGACAGACCAGGTTCTGTTCCAATAGATGAACATCGATGTCTTCTAGAGTGTTGCTCTGGACGATTTGGGAGGCATGCAATTCGTGTCAAAGCCATAGTTCATGAACTTGTTTAACTATACAATTATGAACCTCAGGGATTTTCCATTTTTCGACAACACTGGGGAAGTTGCGAGGTGTACCAAGTTTCTCATCAGCAGGGTACACGACAGAAGCCTGTGGTTGGATAGGAGATATCCAATTCAGACAAAGGACATACACCAGGTTACTAGACTATCCATTAAAGGTGAGGATGTATCCAAAGGTTTCCAGGGTCCAAAAAATCATGGAAAGAAGAAGGGGGAGCCCAATTTATATGAGAGGTTTCATATGCATAGGTGGGGGGCAGATAGCCAAGATCGACCCCATTCTACTCGAGACGGTTAGGACAGGTTGCTATGTAATTGCTAGCAAGTTCTTGAGGTATTATTACAAAGGTGATTGTACAATGGATTCCCTATCAGTGGTATATTTTTGTGCCAATGGTGTTGTCTTCAACTGGTGTAGCTATTTATAGGAGGAACTCCTGGTGGCTTGTGAGGAAGCATAAGAGAAGGGTGGCACTTTCACCTACGACTACTTGTTGGTTGCATTCACAATGCTGAAGTGGACGCCACCTGCAGGAAGGCCATTGTTGCCAAAGATAAGGGGTGAATGGAAAATATGTTTGAGCCTTGGCACTCAAGGTCAGACTCAGAGAACACTTCCTTCAACAACACGACATTCTCCAAATGATACAATAGGTTTCTAGATGCAACACAGAGGTTGCACATTCCACAAGAATTTCTCAACTACAATATGAGAAAATTTTAATTCAGTATGAACCATCACCATACATTTTTATGGCCAAGGTATTCCAACCGAGAAGACTTTCACTCATGCATTATTCCATTCTACTTAGATGAGGAGGCCTTCAACAAGGAGGTTATGTCATGGCTCGGAGTAAAACACAACCCACGCAAGTCGAGGATGTATTACCTTTTGCCTATGGATATGTTGAATAAGAGATGTCAAGAAGTAGGGGTAGGACCGAGCTCTGGACCGGAGGTATAGAATAAATAATCTCCAATACAGACAGACTGTGACGAGGAGGAAGAGATGCAGTCGTTGGAGCGCAAGAAGAGAACATTACCCATGTTCCCGTAGCTTCTAGAGTAAGTTATGTTGATAGGTAACGACGCCAACGAAATTCTCAGCATTTCATTTATCATAGAGCCAATGGATAAGAAACCCAAGACGGGGATCTCCCCAAGTAAGGTTTTGAACCCCCAGCCCATTTCATCCACTGTTCCTCACACTCTCTCAATGACTCAAGAAACCCACATCATATACATCCAGGATGAACCTAAGCCTGACACCACTCCATCCAACACCATAATCACTGAACAAACTCCATCACCACCACAACCCCATTCGCCACCTCAAGAAACCTCCATTCCATCCAAAACCATCGACCCAGAACCCATGCAGTTGGATCCCCTAGAGATACTCGAGCAAAGACTAGAACTCATTGGTCAAAATCCAAAAATTCTTGAGTAGAGTCTAGAAATAACTGGCCCAAACCCTAAATCCTAGAGCCAACAAATCATAGCTCTTATGCCAATTTAGGACACTACGTCTTCAACAGAGATGCAAACAGTGCCAAAGACGCAAGTCCTAAGTCCTCAGCACACTTCCTCAATGACCAAGGTTGAGGGTGTTATCAGAAGCGCAACCCTGGAAGATGAGGTACACAAAGAGGAGGAGGTACCAGAGGTTCATAAGAAACATGATACAGTCTCAGGAAAAAGTGAAACATCAATAAAAAAATAAATGGAGCTAGTTCTCCAAAACCCTTAGCAGTGCACATAGTTGCTTCAACTTTGTCTGGCCAGAGAAGAAGTAATTATGTTTGTGTCGTCAACATTGAGTTTTAGGCTTGCGCTAGGACCATCTACAGGAGAAGAGGAGGTGGAGACACCTTTCGAGCATTCAATGGCCAATGGACTCCCACTGTAGGTCTGACTACCTAGGAAAGCCACCCCTTTTTCCGCTGACCTTGCATAGTGGTGATAATGTAGCTAGTCATAATCATCAGAGCCTCAACTAATAAACTAGAGCAGAGGCTCTAGCAGGCCAAAAGTATTGCAGAAATCGCAAGGGAAGAAGTACTCCTTGCTCAATCATGCAGAACAAAGGAAGAATACGCCAAGATCTAGGAAGAGCAGGAACTAGAAAGAGTCTAGGAGAAGCTTGTTGAAGCCTGGTCAGTAATAAGGAAAGTAGCACCACAAATGCCAGAGTCCAATGCCGAAGGAGATCCTAAGCATCTGATCGAGATACTCTAGGGAGCATGGTCACACCTAGCCATTCGAGCAGAGAAGTTGGAAGTACAGTTGCGGGAGAGTCAACAAGAAGCAGAACAACAACCTTGGAATTTGCAAGAGCGGATGGATAAAATAGTGTTGGAAGGTAACAATGCTCGAGCAACACTACACAAGCATAGATATGAGTGCACAAAGATATTTCGCAAAGTCAGCGACTCGATGGAAATTATCATAAGGCACAATCAAACTCTTGAGGACGTGCATGCAAGAATACAGTTTCTCAATGAGAAAGTTGTGGTCGGCATTGATATACAAGAGAAACAAGATAAATTTAATCAGATCCAACAAGAAGACAATGAGCTAAATGCTCTATTTGAAGTGCAATCAGTTGCCAAGAAAGAGTTGCACGAATTTTTACCTATCATTCAGACAATGTACATGAAAATGAATCAGGTAGATGCTACATCTGATTCTCAATGAAACTCTCCTTTCGCATCCAAGCCTAAAGGATGTATCACATATGCAACTCAACAGTATGTAGCCGAAGCCTCACTCCTTTCCAGGAAGTGGCAGGATAAAATTGGGAGTTTCGAGGAAGTCAGGAAGTGAGCCTTAGATTTGGTCCCAGAGTTGGGCCCTTTGTTTGAAGAGGAAGAAAAGGAGAAAGCACAAGCATAATATGAAATCAAAGAGGATAAGGAGGACAAGATAAATCAACAGGAACTCCTATAATTTGAGAAATATCCAAGTACTTGACTCGAGGGTGAGTCAAGGCTTGTGGTCAGAGCCTGTTGGGCCCTTCATTTTTTGTTTGAATATTGCATAAGGAGGACTACAGTCCCAATTTTGGTCAAACATGAGTTGGGAAAGCTAAAAAATATTTGGACAGTAGAGCAAGCAAAGAAATATAAAATTCTTGCAAAAATGGACAACGCAACACCATCGAGGCAAAAGAAGTTACAATAGAACAAGAACAAGAAAGCATGTAGAGCCCAAAGCCAGAAGAGCCCACTCAGCCTATATATGAGATGCATAATATTGTAAAAGGTTTGGGTTTTTGGATGTTAGTGTTGGGTATGGTTGGGTGTATTTTCTTATTTGTAGGGTTTTTTTATAGATGGTATAGAGGGCACAGACAGATAAAAGATTATGTGACTGTAACTTGTATACATTTTGGGGAAAAAGGGTAGATAGAGCTATGTGACATGAGTCTGGAGCTAGAAGCTTGTAACAGAGTACTGATTTGTATCTCTGAGATTGTATCTGAGAATCTCTGCTGATAATATATATGGGAGGACCTAAAATTTTGAAATTAATGTGTCATTTTGTGTTTATGCCTACGAAATGTCTCCTTATAGTAATTCTTTATGATTGATAAGGTCAATATTCTATCTTTGTTTACAAATGATTCCACAACTAGAGTATCTTTATTTCTAGTATGAATGAGTTCAGATATGTTCTATGGTTAGTCTATCTTGCACAAGATCATGGTCAATCTTGAAGATTCTGGAAACCCACCTAAGTATTCTCCTTTCCCTTCCCTATCTTTCTTTCTTGGTTGCGCTTCGGGTGAGACTTCTTCTCTTTGGAGGAGATGAAAATTCCAATTCTCTAGACTACTCGGTGCCTTTTGTTGGTAACCTGACAAGGACCCTGGTCTGATCAATTCCATGAAAACACTTTTTAGACCTAGGAAGAGACAAAGTCTAGATGGCCTCTGCTCTACTTGGATCAAACCTTACTGCTTCTACTGAGACAATGTGTCCCAACAACTTTCCTTCTTTCATAGCAAACAAAGACTTCTTAGGATTGAGAGACAGCCCAAACTTTCTACACTTCAGGAAAAATTTCTTCAAATGATGATAATGTTCCATATCAGATCTTGAGAACACTATAATGTCATCCAAATATATGACCACAAATTTTTCCTTCTCCCCAATGAAGGAAATATCCATTTCTCATTGAAAGGTTCCTCTTTCATTCATTAGACCGAAGGGAATTTTAGTCTACATAAATATGCCCCGAGGAGTAGTGAAAGTTATTTTCTCTCTATCTTCAGGTAGGACAGAGATCTGATTGTAGCCTGAGAAGCCATCAATCATAGACATCGTTGATGAACCATTCACTCTCTGCAAAATATGTTCCATCTTATGCAAGGGATATTTATCTTTCTTGGAACTTTTGTTAATATTTTTGAAATCAGCACAAAGTCTGATTTCACCATTCATTTTCCTCAGAGGGACTAGTTTGGCCACTCAGAGTACCTTAAAGGTATGATGATCTTAGCATCAAGCAACTTCTTGACTTCCTTTTCCATAATAGGAAACAACATGGGATTTATCTGTCTAAGTTTCTGCCTAAATTGCTTGGTCTCATATTTCAAATGGATTTTATGTTCAATGATGCTTGTATCATAAGTTTGTAGATCTTCATATTTCCAGGAAAATACAACACCAAACTCCTTTAATAAATTCACATACTCATCCCTTTGTTCCTTTGATAAACTTCTAGACAATTGGGCATATTTTGGATTTTCCTATGTACCTAAGTTGCATTTTGTCACATCATCTTCTTCATTTGAACCTTTAGCCTTCAAAAAAACATCATTTCTATCAAATAATCTCTCCAAGGGGACCAATCCCTATAGAATATGGTTATTGGGAAGTTGTAAAACCTTGTGGTCTGCAATTTTATTGAAAAAAATATCAGCATGGGGATTTTTGTATCATCGTGATCTTGATCAATGTGAAGACACTCTTCCATTATTTCCAAAGACCTTCTAATGTTTGACATTGTCAGGTATATAGGGTCTATACTTTACTTCCACATCATATTTGGGCTTGGGGGACAAAGGGATTTTAAAGTTACTTGCAAAAACAACCAAAGAATCTGACATAGCATTTTCTTCTCTTGGAACAAAAGAGATGTTAAAAGCTAAGAAAAAATTATCAATAAGATCCCAAACTTCATTTCTGCAAGTCCTTAACATGGGGTGTTACATATTTTTAACCTTATGCACAATTAGTTCAACATCCCCAAACACTGCTAGCTCCTCAATGTTCATATCTTTAGCATCCCTAAAACCCAAGACAAGAGCCTCATACTCTACTAAATTATTTGTAGTTTCAAATTCTAGTTTATAAGACAAGGATATGATTTCTTAAGTTGTGGAGATAAAAACTACTCCAGTACCAACACTTCCTTTAGAAGAGGCCCCATCATAAAACATCTTCTAAACTAGGGTATTTTGAGGAGGTGTCTCGCAAGTTTTAATAGGTTGTTTTCTGATTTCAATAGGGGATTGAGGAGCATCTGTAAGTTTTAAGATACTGGATCCTAGATCAATGTCAACTGCAAAAATGGGATGGTTTGTAGGATTAGCTTCATCATTGATGATGTAAGATAGTTGTGCTTCCCTATAAATCCTTTTTTTCTCTCCTCCAAATACAGGAATAGTGGCATATGAAAGGTCCATCTGCAAATTTACCCCTAGTATCTTGATCCAATATCTTGACAATAAAATCCCAAACTTAGGGGGGGCATTAGCCACCACAATATCCATGACCACACTCTTCATGGGAAATTGAAACAAGGTAACAACCATGTCTTTTATCACTCCAAGGAATTTCACTTTTCTGGAGTCAAATGAGTATAGGTCATGATAGGTTTAAGTAATTTCCAGACCAAGTTCATCTTAGGCATAAGGTTATGAGATGCACCTGAGTCCATCAAGAAGTTGTGCAAAAATTTATCATGAATATTCAATGATGTGTAAAATGGAGGAGAAGAGTCATATCTATCTTCTATCAAAGGTCCTATTATAACTACTGGTTTTTTATATTGTAAGTTCACTGAGTCTGTGGAATTGGAGGAAGATTCAGGTTGCATAATATTGGAAAGATACCTTTTGAACTCTTCATTTTTAATCAGTTCTAAAAATGGTACTGGAATTTTTATCTTTGGAATTTCATTCTCAAAACTAAAAGAAGAGGGAGATTTCAGAATCTCCCTAATTTCTGGAATGGGGGCCTTAATCATTGTTTGAGGGTTTTTTTCCTCTTTTTCTTTGTTCCTAGAAACCACAACCTTAGCAGAAAATTTTGTTTTTTTGGGTTGATATGATATATTAGGCTTCCCCTCCTTTTTTGACCTTAAGTTGAATTTATTTTGGTTTTCATTATCTTTTTCCCCTTTACTCAATTCATTCAACTGACTGTCCATAAACGACTCCTCATATGCATACTGATTTAGATGAGGGGATGGGGAGGTATCACCCACACAATGAATGTATGGATCTGTCTCTTCATCTTATCCTACTCCATCATCAACCATGTTATTTTGAAAAGGAGTATGAAATTTTTGGTCATCCCTATTTATTTTATCTCTTTGAAGAATCTGAAGGGCATTATTTTGTCTCCTGAAATTTCCTCTGTTACCAGTATCTTGTGTATTTCTATAATTTTGTTTTCCATCAAGCTTCATTTTTTCTATTTTAGTAGAAAGTGATTTAACCAACTTTGTTAGTTCATCTTATTTAGAGTTAACACTATAAGAATCATGGGTTGATTCTTTAGCTCTATTTTTTCTCCTATCTCTATCATATTTTCCCCTCATCTTATCAGATGCTAATATATTTGATTCTACCTCCAAGGATACATATTTCATATGAGCTAGTGAGGTAGATATCCTTTCTCTCAACGAGAGGAAAAACTCAGGGTCAAAATCACTAGCATAGGTTATCTTGGCAGATGTTTCAGTGGGCTTAATTTATGTGGAGATTTTGTTGTACATTTTATTAAATCTCTTTGAAAAATTCAAAACAAATTCCCCTTCTTTTCTCTTGAAGGACCCAAACTCTATAGTATAATATAATAAATATTTCTTATCTCCTTAACGCCTCAAAAAGGAATCATCTAGATATTCAATTCCAGCAATAGATCCAGGAGTTAAACCCCTAAACCATTTCGTATCCTCACCATAAAGGATTTGTATAAAAACTCTCATCCAAACATCTTCATTTTCAATATTAATATTGTCAGCATAGTTATAAAAGGCTGCAAGGTGTTCCTCTACAGTTATGTCCTCTTCCCTTGTAAACTTGGGCATGTACTTAAGATAGTCTCTAAATGGGAGAGAATTCATAGGTTGAGGCAACACAAGAGGGGCATACCTAGCAGCTAGTATGGCATCCATCCTATTTCTAGGAAGGTTAGCACCTTCCATTGGATTATGAAGAGGAGGATTATAAATTCTTGGAGAATAAGGAGGAGACTGGGTCTTGATTGGTACAACTACAGTATTGATGATGTGTATCTTGGGAGAAGGAGGAATATAGGATGGATAAGTTTTAGTTCTACCAAGGAGAGTCTGAGTCTTGGAAGAGGATGGTGGAAATTCCAAGGGAATCAAAGTTTCTTCTTCCTTGGTCACAACAATTTTAAGAGAGGGAGGATAAGGAGAACCTATGGTAGGAAAATCATCTAAGCTTTCAAGTCTAAACCAACTTACAACATCAGGTGAGGAAAGAAATTCAAAACTTTCTTCTTTCAATTTGGGAGAAAAAGAAGAATATTCCACAGGGAAATCTTCAAGATTTAAATTTCTAGAAATTTCAATAGAGGGTAAAAGAGGAGCACTAGATACAATGACTGGTGTTTTAAAAGTGGAATCAGAAAAATGACTAGTATTACCTAGAACAACATTTGAAAATCCTTCTTGAGAAGATTTTCCTTTCTTTACGATCTTCTCTAGGTCAACTTCAGGTGTAACCAAAGGTAGATGTGGGGTAGACCTCATGTGTCTTCCTTTAGGAGCCACAACTGAAACAGTGGAGTCTCCCGGTTCAAACTACAGTCTTCAATGTACTGATTACTATGCACCTTCAGAATCAATATTTCTTTGTCGTTCAATCCCAGGGAAATGTTTTCAATATGTTCCCAGGCAACGTCGCCAAGAATGTCATCACTAAAAGTTACACTTTGACTCCTAAAGTGAAATCTTAGTACCCATCAATAGGTTTATGAGATAAGTCTTAAAATGTGGTGTCAAATGTATAAAACTCAGTTCAACAATGTCAAAACACAAGAAATTCTAGATGAAATGCATCAACAAAAGAGGTCTTGTTTAACTTGGTTCATGGTTTTGAGGATTAGTGTGGATAGAAGGAAGACTTAGTAAGAAAAATGAAGTGATTCTACCACTAGCATCAGGATTTACCAATAGACAAAGGAGAGAAAAGCTTAAGATACAAGAGCTTCTTAAATCCAAGCTAAAAAAATAAGAGAAAGTTATAACAACATCACAATCAAACCTTCATTGTAATACATCTACAAAACATCATTTGAATCATTCAATGATAGTAAAATTTCAGAGTGAGAGAGAGATAAGATGGAAAGAGAGAAAATTGACTTCCATTAGAAAAAATTTCATCAAGTCTGATACATCAAACTAGAGTAGGCCCTGTTACATTAAAACACCAAAAAGAGTCTTTTACATCAACCATTTGAACCCAAAAAATGTCTTCTAATGCTCCTTTTATAGCCTAGACAAGGAAAAATAGCATACAATGTTAGTTTCATCCTCTAACATAGGATTCTTCCATCTTAAACTGAGGTAATTACACCTATACAAACTGGAAATAACAAACTGTTATAAAAAAGGCTAATGTTGCCAACTATCCTAACACCTTAATGATGCATAATGAGGTGTCCTTTGAGCACATTCCTTTTCTTGCTAGGTATCCTCCAACTTTAAAATGACCTCCAAACAGTTGTACCATTCTCCCCTATAGATATGGTGATCATTGATCCTCTTGAAACCATCAAAATAGGAGTTTGCAGTGAATCATGTAGTGTCGACTGTATCAACTAGTTCGTAGTGAAGTTCATAGCGCTTTCCTGTAGAAACCAGCTCATAGCTCTAGGTGTTGCAAACTATCTCGTAGCTTCCCAATTAGTCTAGTTTAAGCTCCAAAACACCCAAAAACTTCCTCTAGAGTTAGGTATGCATGTAGAAACATCATAATGTGGTGTATGAGTGAAAAAATGAGTCATAGGCATTATACTTCAAAATATATTAAAAAATGCAAGGATAAGCACTTCCAAAACTGATATTATTTAAGACATTTCACTTCATGTACTGAGTCTGGTACTCCTTATGGTGGTAGCTTGGGCCAACACATTGAAATTTATTTTGCCTAACTCTTCCTTGAAAGGATACATCTCCATATTTAACCCTCTGATATGAACTTGGTAGGCTAAATTATGTTTGTATAGGCTTTTAACTTGCATGTGGAGAGGTCTAAATATCTTAGAAATGAACTTGGCCTGTATGAGATTATCATGATACATATCCATGAGGTCTCTTAACTTCTTTCCAACTAACTCTTCTCTTTTCAATTTAGCAATTTCAGCTCTGGCTTCTCTAAGCTGTTTGATCAACCTTTTAAAAGTAGTGTTCTCTGGAGGGGTGGTTATGTCTATCACCTCAATGTGTTTTTCAACAACCACGGATTTACCTTTTCTCTTGATGGGAGCTTCCACTACATTCTCTTTTTCAATACTTTCTTTCTTTTTTGATGACTTGGTGAAAGGCCTCCTAAATTTAGTTTCAACTGCAACAGATGGTGATGGGAAAAGTAACCTCATTTACTTTGTGCATGTGGCTCTGGCTGATGGAATTTCTGCTAATTCTGGAGTTGGTTGGGGTGAAACTTCCCTTTGTGGAGAGTGATAAAATCCTCCTTCTCCTTCTTGTTCATTAGGAGCCTCATCATTTTTAGCAATTTATTTTCTCTTCCTCTTCTTACTTGTCTCAGTATGTACAATGTTATCAACCTGAAGAGGGCTCTGCACTTTGGATTGTGGAGTAGGAGAAACATTCAATTGAAAATATGAAAAGGAAATGAATTGATCCCATTCAATGTTATGATTCTTCAACTCCTCGATCAAAAGCATTTTAATCATCCCTGAGTGAAAAAGACTTGTCTCAACTACCTTGGACTTATCTTGGACCCTGTTAGCCATTTTCCCAATGCTTCTAAACAAATATAAAGGGAAATTAATGAGGTCTTTTCTTGTGAAGTGCAACAAAAGTCTAATGTGGTACTGATAAATCATATTGATCCTACCCTCATAGGTGAAATATCTTTGGATCACCCTTATCATCTTATCAAATCCTTCAACCATGTGGCTCCAAGGCACTCCCTTTGATAGGTTATCTTCATGACATTCAGATATAAGGAATTCTTTAGATAAGGTTTCATTTAGATTCATGGACGTAAACCATCTTTCACCAATATTTAGTATCTCAGTAGTTGTTTCTATGGTTGCTTTAGATTCTTCAATTTCAAGAGTCCCAAATTTAGTTTTGGTTCCATCAAAATTCAAGTCAAATTCTCTAGCTACCTCAGGGTGCCCCCTCTGCATTTTCTGATAGAAATTGAAACATCCCACTCTTTGTAAGACCTATGTAACGTCCCCAGCCATAAACCCCACTATCGGGAAATGATACTACATGAAACATTCACATACATATAATATGCATTAAATCAAATTAACACATTTAACATAGAATTACTGCTAACATACAAAATTAATTAGAATTACCAATAATTCCACTTGCAATGGAATACATGATAATATTACAAGCATCACAGACATGCATTTTAATTGAAATTAAACACATAATGATACTTATCTTTGAAACTGTAGTAACTCCACCAACTACGTGAAGACCTTCCACGAACCTCCTAGCCTTACACCACGCTACTCATCACGCTCAATAGTGGGTAACCCCCGAGTTGGGACTAAGCTCCACCCCGGGCAAGGGAATCCTAGACTAGGTTGAGGTTATAGGAAAATTGCACAGACCAATCAAAAGGATTCTCTCCAGGAGCCTTCTTACGCCCACTACTCATAGAATCTCATTCCCCACATTATTATTCCACCTGGGAGTATACACCTTGACAAGCACATTCCATCAGTGCTTCACCGCCCTCTCTGGATCTCGACAACAGGCCGGATCAAAAATTCTCAAAGCTCTGTAGCTAGTGTTGGACTCTCTCTGGGAGAAAACCCCTTCCCAGCATAATCTCTCACCTAGAGAGAGTTGTTCATAGGCCTGACAACCTGCCTCTTCAACCACGGGCCTGAAAACCTACTTCTTCAACCCGTTTTATCCCAATTCCCACAAGGTGAGGATAAAAACAACAACAACTGGTCAATTCCACTCAGGAAAAACAAAAGGCAATAAACCAAAGATAGTTCGGGTACAGACTCGACTCTATAAGGGCAGATAGGATGGGCTCATAGGGTACAAAGGTGACATGGCTCAATCCATAGGTTTTCCACTGGTTTCAGGGTGCATGACAAGGAATAAATGTAGAGGTTGAACTCAGACTCAAATATTTCAGACAACGGATACGTTGACTTCTCAGAAAAACATTACGGTTTTCTAGTTTCAGAACTGCGTGAGGCATACAGAGATCAGACGCATCGACAACACATTTTAGACAATGGATGGAAGAATGGAGGACGAACCCCCATCACGGCTCAATTACTGGGTTAAATTGAAAGTGCCTGGGCTGACACATGTCTCCCATGAAGTTGTATACATTCCATCAAGTATGTGTTACCTTTTTGCACACATTGGAGATGCATGCATTTCCTCTCCCAAGACTTAGGATAAAAACATGTTTGTCACACATATTTGGAATCATAATAAATTATTGTTCCCAAGGACTTAATCCCCTAAGATTATCCCCTCTTTCCAACCTTTTAGGCCCCTTTCCCTTACCCACCTTATGGAAGCTTATTCCCCCATCACTATTTCTTCGTGGTTGGTCTGCATGCAATGATGTTTAATCTTTATTAATGTTCTGCATAATTACATATACAAAAGTAGGCTCCTAGCCTTTAACACTTAGGCTCCCCGGCCTAATAAACACATAATCCCACCAGCTTATCAATACTTGGCTCACCAGCCTACAAAACATGATTTACAATTCATAAACATGATTACAATAGGGCTCATCCTTGGGGATATTACAATCCCCTCCCATTATTTTTGCACTGTCCTAAGTGCAAATTTTACATAGCATCAATAAGATTTTAAAAATATTCAAAAATATGTGAGGATTCTACCTATATAGCATCCTCATGCCCCCATGTCGCGTCCTTGGGACCGTACCAGGTCCACTGGACCTTTACAAGCCATATGGCTCGATTTCAGAGCTGTTTTATTTTCCGGTCCAATATGCGCACAGGATGCACTTGCATGACACCTTATTGCTCCACCTGAATCAAATTCCAATCAATAACATGATTAGCATTAGGTATATATTTCTTAAGCAATGAAACATGAAACACATTATGCGTTATCACAAGTTTTGTAGGGGGGTGTTTTTCTTTCCTCAAGAAAAGACACCATAGCGAAAAATGACAAGAAGTGGGTCAAAAACCCAATTATCCTAAGTTTTTGGTGCCCGGGCGCGTTATACTAAGGGGCACGTAGATCTGAGCGGTTGAGATCTGTGTTCTTAGATCTACGATGCAAGATCCATATTGGACCCCCCCGACCTTCTACCTTTAACAAGGGGGGGGGGGGTGTCTGAGTTGGTGGTTTTTGAGTGTGGGCCCCCCACTAATGTGGCGCCTCCTCGCTAACTCGAACTCCCCTAGCACTAACCCACTAATCGCCTACCCCCCCCTCTGAGTAGACCACTTACCGCCTACATTTACCTCCCTTTCCTCCTTACGACACCTATCTTCCACTCGCATGTCTCCTCTCAACTGTCATATCAACGCCTTTCTCTTCTCCGCCCCTGCCTGCCATGTGTCTCCCATTCTAGTTTCATGTCATGTCTCCTTCCCACTTGCCCCTCTTGCCTTCTTCCATCTGTATCCCATGTCACCTCCACCTATATGGTTGTCCCCACTCTCCCTCTTCCACCGCATCCCCTCTCCTCACCACATCACCCCTACACCTTCCCACCTCAGCTCTCGCATTCCAGTGCCTGCGCTTTCCTGGTCGCATCCCCACTATCACATCTTTCCACCTAGCTATTGAGCATTTTTTGCAGCTTGTTGAGCCCACACCAATCATCTTTATAGATACTCCTCGTCGACATCCTTCATTCACTTGACAGTATTCGCGGCTAACATCTAGTAGAGCATAGACAACGAAAGAAAGGCTGCCACATTTTTCAGGTGCAGGTGTTGACCTTGTTCATCCTGGTCCTGAGGAAGCAGTTAATGAAGGCAGGGGAGGTATTTGAGACATCGTCTCCTTCTATAAATAGAAGTCCATAAAAGGACCAACCATGAAAGTAGTTTGTTAGTCCAATCTGACTGAAGATCACGTATGACAAAGAATGTATGGGTAGTCTGATAGAATACTATAGGAACAGTCTACTAGAAGGTCGCGTGCACGTTTAGCCTGGTAGGATGTTCATCGACTGAAATTTTTGATGGCATCAGCGATTTTCGTTCAGAGTATATGTATGCATTTTTTCCATTTTGTTTAGTGTCGATGGTTGAGCTATGCTCCCAATTGTAAATTTTTAGTAAAGCCTCTGGTTCTCTAGTTATGTATGGCATTTTGATACTTCTTGTTTAATAACAGTCAGCCTTCTTTCTCATATATTTTTCCTATGATACTAAATTCTCGGGCATGGAGGATCCAGTCGATTTTTTGTGATGGATTTGTAATGTATGTTTGATTGCAGTGTTGTTGTGATGTTTTTAGTTTATTGAAGTTCTGAGACAAGAGGATCTTGTCTTCTGAGTTTTTCTCTCCCCTGGCTGCTGGAAGATTGGATGTCCACAACAGACCTCCACACCTTTCTCAATGTTCTTCCTTACCACTCACCACTATACCCAACTTACTGACTGAAGTTAGATTGAGACCTCACCTGATTATGCATACCAAGCCAGTTTTCTGAGTTAAAGTGATATTATCCCGAGTCTGTGTCCCTTCGACCCCCCATAAATTTATTCGTTGTGACATATAAACTGATGGGTACTGGGATTACCTTCAACACAATTTGAATATGACTTCTAGTGATAACATTTATGGCATCGTTGTTGGGGACAAATTAAAGATTTTCCCTGGGATTGAACGACAAGGCTTACTGGTTCTGAAGGTGCATCAGAAATCAGTACATCGAAGATTTCATATTTGACCTGGCGACTCCATTAAGGTGACTCCACTTTTTTAGTTGTGGCTTCTAGAGGCATACACACGAGGTATACTCCATAGTTTCCTTTAGCAACACCTGAAGCGGACCCAGAGAAAATTATCAGAAAGGGAAAGACCCTTCAAGAAGGTACTTCTACTATTGAACCAGTTATTTCTGATGATTTTCACCATCCTCATTTAGAAACTTCAATATATGCTTCTCCTTTTCCTATTATACCATCTGCGAGAGTTTCCCTAAGCTTAAAGTTTGGGAATGTTCCTGCTAATTTCTCCTCTCCTGGTCTGGGATTAGAAAGAGAAAGTCTTGTCACTCCTATCTCCCCTGAAGTTGTACCATGGTTTAGACCCAGGACCTCAGAAGATTTCCTCACTCTAGGTTTTACCACTCCTCTACTTGTTACAATTGTTTCTTTTATAGAGAGGGAAACCTATGTTCCCTCAAGCCCTACAGCTTTTTCCTCATATCCTCTGTTATTTCCCTTTCTTCCCAAGAACACACCCCTAGTATCCCTTGTTCGAGCTCCATCTCCTCTTGGTTCTCCTCCACCTATCATCCCTATGGCAGGTGCTAATCCCCCTAGAAACAAAATGGATGTCATTGTGGCTACAAGATATGCCCCTCTTATATTACCTCATCCCATGAATGCTCTCCCTACTGGAGATTACCTGAAATACATGCCCAAGTTCACTGGAGAAGAAGACATAACTACCGAAGAGCACCTTGTTTCTTTCTACAGTTATGCAGACAATTTGAATATTGAAAATGAGGATGTGTGGATGAGAGTTTTTTTCCAGAGCCTTGATGGTGAG
Organism: Picea mariana; assembly: GCA_032191745.1. Lineage (NCBI taxonomy): Eukaryota > Viridiplantae > Streptophyta > Pinopsida > Pinales > Pinaceae > Picea > Picea mariana. The sequence continues at coordinate 29,565 of JASDQU010880886.1, forward strand.
GCTAGGAAATGGTTTAGAGGATTAACCCCTGGATCCATTGATGGGATTGAGGCTTTAGACAATGTCTTCTTGAGACAACGGGGGGATAAAAAAGAATTTATGTATTATATCACAGAGTTTGTGTCCCTAAAGAGAAAGGATGGAGACTTTGTCTTTGATTTGTCCAAGAGATTCAACAAAATGTACAATAATATACCTGCTGAGATAAAGCCTACAGAGGCCTCTGCTAAAATTACTTATTCTAGTTCTTTTGACCCTTATTTTTGCCTCCTGTTAAGAGAAAGAAGAGCTACTTCCTTGGCTCATATGCAAGATGCAGCCCTAGAAGTAGATTCCAATGTGTTGGCAGTTGACAGACTTAGAAATAAAACTGATAGATACAGAGGAAGGGGGGGATCTAAAGCTTCAACCTCTGGTTCCTCTGCATCCCATACTCAAGTAGATGAATTGAACAAGCTGGTAAAATCTCTTTCTTCATAGATGGAAAATATAAAGTTTGAAGGGAAGCAAAGTTATAAGAGTGCCCAAAATGATGAAAACAGAGGCAACTTCAGAAGCCCAAACAATACCCCTCAGATACTTCCAATAGATCCCCAAAACAAAGATAGGGATGATCATAAAATCCAAACCCCTCTCCAAAATAACTTATTTACTGATGAAAAAGGAGAGGAAGAAGAGATTGATCCTAAAATCCATTGTCTTGGAGACACATCTCCTTTTCCCTATCTAACTCAATCTGCATACGAGGATTCTTTCATGGACATCCAAATAAATGAGTTGAGTAAAGGGGACAAGACCAATAGTAATACCAATAAATATAACCTTGGGTCTAAGAAGAAAGAAGGGAAGTATGACCTCCCTGATCAACCTCCCAGAGGAGATAATCTTTCCAAAGAATCAGCAAACAATAGCAAGGATAAGAAAACACATAATCCCTAACCATTAGCCAAAGGTCATGTCCCAGAAGTAAAAGAAATTCTGAAGCCCCCCTCCTCTTTCAACTTTGAGCATGAAATTAAAAAGATCAGAATCTCTGTACCCCTTTCAGAGTTGGTCAAGCACAAAGATTTTAAAATATCCCTCTCTAATTTGTTGTAGCCCAAGCATTCATCTTATTCCACATACTCAATAAACCTTCAAGATGAAAATCCAGCAGTCATTCTAGGTCCCTTGATAGAAAACATAGATGATTCATCCCCTCGCTTCTACACCTCACTGAATATACATGACAAGGTGTTTCATAATTGTTTGATGGACTCAGGGGCATCTCATAATCTCATGCCCAAAACTGTCATGGACGAGCTTGGATTAGAAATCACAAAATCTTTCATGATTTGTATTCTTTTGATTCAAGGAAGGTACAGTGACTTGGGGTCATTAAAGATCTGGTTGTGACCTTGTTTCAGTTGCCCATGAAAAGTGTGGTCATGTATATTATGGTAGTTTTTGTTCCTCCCAAGTTTGGCATGATCTTGTCAAGATCTTGGATTAAAATACTTGGAGGAACATTACAGATGGGCCTCACATATGCTACCATTCCTATGTTCGGAGGGGAGCATAGAAGACTGTACAGAGAAGTTCAACTGGTCTGCATTATCAGTGATGAATCTGACCTGACCAAAAACCCTATCTTTTCACTTGATATTGATTTGGTATCTAGCTTATTGTAGCTCACTGATGCCCTTGAACCTCCTCCTGAAATCAAAAAGCAGTCCCTTACTCTTTGTGAAGATTCTACTTTGATTACCTCTGTTTGGGAAATGCTCTTTGATGGATCCTCTTCTAGGGAAGGTGTTGGTGCCGGGGTAGTCCTTGTTCCTCCTATTCAAGAAATTATATCTCTGTCATACAAGTTAGAATTCAAAGCTACCAATAATGTGGTAGAGTATGAAGCTCTTTTTGGGGGTTTGAGGACTACAAAGGACATGGGAATTAAAGAGATATTAGTGTTTGGGGACGCTGAGTTACTTGTCCATCAAATCAGAAATATTTATCTACCCAAGAACCCTCAGCTTAGAAGTTACAGAAATGAAGTCTGGGATCTCGTTGACAATTTTTTCTTAGCCTTCAACATCTCATTTATTCCAAGAGAAGATAATTTCATGGATGATTCTCTGGCTGTTTCAACAAGTAATTTCAGAGTCCCTCTGCCACCTAAACTCAGGTATGATGTAGAAGTGAAATATAGACCCTCTATACCTGACAATGTTAATTATTGGAAAGTGTTTGAGGATGATATTGAGATCAAAATATTCCTGGAGACTGTTGATGAGTTTTCTACACTACACATTGATCAAGATCTTAATTCTGAAATAAATCCTCATGCTGATGTTTTTCTGAACAAAATTGCTAATCATCATATAGTTCAGTTGCCTAGAAATCATATCCCAAAGGGAATAGTTCCTTTAGAAAGATTATTTGATATAAATGATGTGGCAGTAAAGGGTAAAGCTGTAGATAAAGATGTTGAGGTAGTTGAGTGCAATATTGACACAAAGAAAGATCCAAATTTTGTCAAGTTGTCAAGTAGCTTGTCAAGGGAGAAAAGGGCCGTGTATGCTGAGCTATTAAGGGAATTTTCTGATGTTTTTGCTTGGACCTATGAATACCTCAGAACATAAGACAGAAGTGTCATTGAGCATAATATTGCACTGAAAGAGGAGGCCAAACCATTTAGACAGAAATTAAGACAAATAAATCCTATGTTGTTTCTTATTATGGAAAGGGGGGTGAAGAAGCTGTTGGATGCCCAAATAATTGTCCCATTAAGATATTATGAATGGGTGGCCAACCTGGTCCCATTAATAAATAAGAATGGTGAAATCAGACTATGTTTCGATTTCAGGAACCTGAAAAGAAGCTCTAAGAAGGACAATCACCCTTTGCCAAAGATGGAACACATATTGTAGAGGGTGACAGGGGCATCTAGGATTTCCATGATTGATGGATTTTTTAGCTACAATCAGATATCTGTATTGCCTGAAGACAAAGAAAAGACAATCTTCACCACTCCTTGGGGCACATTCATGTATGAAAAAATTCCCTTTGGACTGATGAACATAAGAGCAACCTTCCAATGAGCGATGGACATCACCTTCATTGGATAAAAGGAAAAATTTGTGATCATCTATCTGGATGACATTACAGTCTTTTCCATATCTAATAAAGAACACTTCCAACATCTAAGAAGGGTCTTCTTGAAATGCAGAAGGTTCGTTCTCTCCCTTAATCCCAAAAAGTCATTGTTTTCCATGCAAGAGGGAAAATTATTGGGGCACATAATATCAGCTGAGGGGGGCATAATTGACTCAAGCAGTTTGGAAGATATCCAAAACCTATTGCTTCCCAGATCCAATAAGGAAGTGCAGTCCTTCCTGGGAAAAATTAATTTTCTAAGAAGGTTTGTTTCAATTTTTGTTGAATTGGTAAAGCACATCACAGCTATGCTCAGGAAGGGGAATGAAGTGAAATGGACTGTTGAGTCCAGAAATTCTTTCTACCAAATCAAGAAAGCACTAACTGAGGCACCCATGCTTAGGAGTCCTGATTATTCCAAGGATTTTATGATTTTTTCATTTTCTTATTTTGATACAGTAGCAGTTGTTTTATTACAAAAGAATGTTGAAGGTCTAGAGTAGCCTATTTCCTTTTTTAGCAGAGCACTGGGGGACACTAAGACCAGATATGAAATCATTGAGAAGCAGGCCTATGCCTTGGTGAAATCTGTCAAATATTTCAAAGTCTATGCCATGCATTCAAATATCATTGCATATGTTCCTTCAGCCTCTGTGAAGGACATTCTCATTCATCCTAACATAGATGGAAGAAGGAGTAAGTGGATTGCCAAAATCCTTGAATTTAATATGGAAATAAAACCCACTAAGCTAGTTAGAGGCCAAAGTTTATCCAAGTTATTGGTTGAATCTAATTGCAAAGCTCTATGGGTTAACTTCATCAATGCTTCCTCATAAAATCATGGAGCTGAGTTGTCTGATAAAATTTCTCAGGATAGCCCTCCATTGGCAGAATTTGCTTGGTAAAAATACATTATATTTTTTCTGCAAGAGTTAAGAACCCCTGATGGAATGGGGAAGAACAAGGCTAAACCCTTAAATCTCAATGAAATTAGATATTTCCTTATTGATCAGGTGTTGTATTGGAATGACCCTCTAGGATTACTCCTGAGATGTTTAGACCCAAAAGAGGCCCAGAAGATTATGTTTGATTTTCATGATACCCTATGTGGGGGACATCACTTCTGGAGAAACATAGCCTATAAAATTCTCAGGGCTGGGTACTATTAGCTTAGCATGTTCACTGATGTATGTGCAAATATTCGAGCTTGTATTAAGTGTCAAAAGTTCCCTGGGAAGCAGTAGCTCAAGTCTTTGCCATTGAATCCTGTGGTAGCTTCAGGACCCTTTCAACAATGGGGGATGGACTTCATTTGGGAAATTCATCCTGATTCAAGAGGTCAACATGGGTGGATCTTAACTGCAATGGATTACTTCACCAAATGGATAGAATCTATTCCCATAAGGAGTGTTTCTCACAAAGTAGTCATTGGTTTCCTTAAAGATATTATGGCAAGGTTTGATTGTCTGAACATAATCATCACTGACAATGTTTCCTCCTTCAAGGCCGAGCCATTGGTCAAATTCTATGAGAAGTTCTTAATTTCATTGATCCGCTCCACCCCCTACTATCCCCAAGGAAATGGACTAGCAGAGTCCTCTAACAAAATCCTTATAAAGATTATCGAAATACTGCTAGAGGACAACAAGAAAGCATGGGATTCAAAGATTAAATTTGATTTGTGGGTTGACAAAGTGACAACAAAGATATCTCTAGGTGTCTCTCCTTTTCATCTTGTGTATGGATTTGAGGCCATATTTCCTTCTCATCTCGCCTTGCCAGTTGAAAAATTCTTCTAAGACTACCAAGGGGATCCTGATGATATGATCAGAAGAATACAAAAGATGGTAGAAGTGAAACAGACTAGAGAGTAGATGTTGGACAAAGAACATGAACATCAACAAAAGATCAAGCATTCCTTTGACAGGAAGATTAGTAAAGAGGATTTTCGACAGGGAGATCTAGTACTCAAATGGGATGCACCCAAACAAGACAAGGGAAAGCATGGTAAATTTGAATCCTTCTTGATTTGACCCTTCAAAGTTTCTGAGGTATTTCCGAATAACACTTACAGGTTGCATAATTTGGAGGGTGATGAAGTTTTTGGTGGC
>JASDQU010880887.1:2527-12570 GCA_032191745.1 Picea mariana
AATTTATGTACCACCCAACGACGGGTTGAGAAGTTTGATCCTAAACGAGGCTCACAGAGCAATGTGCATGGCTCACCCAGGAGTCACAAAGATGAGGGCCGACCTTAAACCATTATTCTTTTGGAAAGGAATGAAGGTAGACATAGTCAACTACGTGGCAAGATGTCTAGAAGGTCAGCAGGTGAAGGATGAAAATAGACATCCGACAGGATTACTATAGCCACACTATTCCTGAATCGAAATGGGAGGCCATTTTGATGGATTTCATTGTTGGATTGCCACTGACGAAAAGGACACATGACTCGATTTTTGTGGTAGTCGACACTCTGACGAAGAGTGCTCATTTATTTCTATGCATACAACGTATCAGGAACCATACATAGATAGAGTTTACTCAGAGAGATTGTGAGGGCATGGCGTTCTTAAGAGGATTATATCCGATAGAGGATTGGTTTTTACTGGACGATTTTGAACTAGTTTCCAAAAGGCCTTGGGAACCCAACTTAACTTTAGTATCGCGTATCACCTGGAGACAGATGGGAAGACCAAACAAACAAACCAAATCTTGGAGGACATGTTGTGTATGTACATGATGGACCAACATAAGCGTTGGGAAGAATTCTTTCCACTGGTAGAATTCACATATAACCACAGTTATCAAAGCACCATTAAGATGGCGCCTTTCGAGTTTCTTTACGGGATACTATGTTAGATGCCTTTGAGTTGGGATTGGCTTGAGGATAGGGTCCCAGTGGGACCAAAAGTGTTCCAATAAATGGAAGATCAAATGCAAACAATAAGACAAAGRATCGAGGAAGTGCAAGATCRGTAGGAGAGTTATGCCGATGCGCATCRTGTCGACCGTAGTTACGATGTGGCGATCGAGTATTATTGCAGGTGAAATCACATAAGATTTCAATCAAGTTTGGAAAGGGTGATAAAATATCTCCTAGGTTCGTGGGATCCTGTGAAATTGTGGAAAAGAGAGGGCCGTGGCCTATTGACTACCCTTGCCTGATCCTTGAGGCGTAGGCATGATGTATTTTACGTATCTGTTTGAGACATTATGTTAGTGATCCTACACATGTTTTGACTTGAGTACCTTGCGGGTATTGGACGAGGGTGCGCTCACGGCTAAGCCAATCCACATCCTGGACCATCGCACTCGATAGCTATGACGTTGAACAATAGATCAGGTCAAGGTCCAGTGGGACAACTATAGTCCACACTTGACAACCTCGGAGGACGCATATGATATGCACCAACAATTTCCCTTTTTGTTGATATATAGACTTATGACACTATGATACACTTTATTTCAGCACTTATATACTATGAAACTTTAGGACAAAGTTTAAAACAAGAGGGGCGTATGTAACATCCCTCTCTTGCATGCACTGAGCGAACTTATTCTTTGAGGACACTTGCTTGCAAGTGATCCAGATTATTATACTATCGGTCATTCTATTATGATTATGAGACATTATGGATTGATGATATGTGATCATGTTGTATTCACATAGACAGGTGCCATTGACTGGGCTCTCCTGAGTGTGTAAGAATTTGGACATTGAGGATGCAGAGGCATCGATGAAACCCCTTGGACTCCGGATTGAGTCAAGGAGAGGAATGTTGGGTTTGAATGTTATTGATGTGACACATGTACATATGATTATATTTTATGATGATTGATTATTCTTGCTGACATGATTCATTGATGGATGCATGCTGACGATAGCTTGCCGACCAGACTCACATGTGGAGCAGAGGGGTCACGCAGGACAACCGGAGACTTGAGGGAGAGGTGTGGACAACAACCCTGCCACAACCTACTAGCACTCCCACCATGGCTTGAACTGTGTGTTAACTATTACCTAGTTCAAGAAGACCCACGATGCCGTGAGGGAAGATTGCGATAGTCTCTCATGATGATTCTAAGGGATGTGTAATAAGGTAGGGGCCTTATTCCTTAGAGGCCCTTAGTCTCCCACAAGATCACCTGGCGAAGTATTGACTCCAGGGGTTTTTGACGTCTACCAAAGTCAGTCAAGAGGCAAGTGGCACCCTTGGAGCACGTAGTGCATCTTGAATAGCACGTCGTGCAAGGAAAATGGAAAGAGGCGAGGGACACCCTTGGAGAACCTAGTGTGTCCTGAAGGGAACATCGCGATTTTAACTAGTAAGTGAATAAACCTAGTCAGCCCTAAAATGAATGATCTGATATGTAAGATTTAAGAACAATTTTTCCCTAATGAAAATGTCGCCCAACCTAGAGAAATTAAAACCTAGGTCTATGTAGAACATGTGGTCAAAAATTAATAATAAATAAACATTTAACAAGAAGGGGGTAAGAAATTCAAATTAATTTATTTAAGTCAATTTATCTTGAAGAATTGAAATTTAAAAAAAGGGGAATGGTTGTTTTTATCTTTTTTTTGCTAATTTAATTTTAGTTAAAAAGAAAAGAGGGTAAATGGTTGTTTCATCTACAGTTGCTAAATTATTTTTAATTAAAGAAGAAAAAAGGGCAATTGGTTGTTTTATCTACACTTGCTAAATTTGATTTTTAGTTAAAAAGGAAAAAGAGGGAAACTTAAATGAAATAGGAAACTTAAATAAGAAGGGGAAACCTAAAAAGGGGGGGAAGGTAAAGAAAAAGATGAATGTCTAACTTAGTAAGGAATCTTGCCATTGGAACTTTCTAATTATGAACTCAACTAGGAATTAAGTAAGGCGTAAGTCATTTAAGAAGTGTAAGGGAATTTTGGGACACCTAGGAGCATTTTTAGGAATGCTTTTAGGCGGGTGAGGGAAATAGGAATAATTAATTAATTAATAAAATTAATTTTCTAGTGAAACTAGGGGATTAGGCGACATGTGTACGGGGGAGGTTTTTCCTAATAAAAATTTATGAAAAAGGAAATTAATGAGAATTTGGGAAACTAATTACTTAAAAACTCTATAAAAAGGATGGAGGATGAGGAGTATGGATCTCATATTGATGCGTAACGTTACATTGCTGAATTTTTCCTTGATTGAACTTTCTCTTGTGGGAGTTGGGATACCCAGCTCGGGTAACAAGTGGTAGCTCGACCTTGCGAGGTGAGCTGGGTGCAAGCAATTCTCTGGTATTGTGTGCGTGGCCCCTTTGTGGCTCGGGGGGCTCAGGGGGAAGAAGAGTACCCCTAGCATTGGCTGAGAGGTATCGGTGAGGTCACATCGGTCGACAAGCGAGAGATGGATGGAGTGCGCACATGACATAAACTATGAAGCATTTGCGTTTGGCCAAGGTACGCTTGTTTAAGTTGTTACTTGCAATAAAATTTAATTTACACATGTTATTTCTCCGTGCTCAGTTGAATATTTCATTCCCATGAGAGTTCTTACACTTGCTTTCCTATGTTATTTATAATCCCCTTGCTTGTTGTATTCTGAGTTGATTTCCCTTGGCGAACCTGACCTCTTATTGCAATGACTTCTCTTTGTTTGTTTTATTGATTATTATGAATAAAATTGTGTCTTATCTTCTGTCCCTTATCCCTTTAGTCATTAGTCTGTGCCTGAGCAGTCAGCTAGGAGCCGAATCTACGGTCGTCACTTCGGTGTTTAAAGATCTATAGATTCAAATGTCCTTCTTTCCTGTGCATGGATGATGAGTGAAGGATAAGATTTTCGCCCAGTTATCGAACCCTTACTTATATTTGCATTTTTATCTATTGATTAAACCCTAACCTTTTTGCCTTATTGTCTATGAGTATCTCCGTGCTTGATTGATTCATCTTTGATTGATTGACCTCTGATCTCTGCGTTTCCTTATGCCAATCCCTGCATCCTTCCCATAATTTTATCTCTGCATTGACTGATTAAATGTTGAATGTTTCATCTTGCACTTTCTTGTGAATGATTACCACTGTGATTTTAGACAACGATTCCTTTTTAAATGTTAAACGATGGATTTAATTTTTGATCTATATTTTCACATCAGTTTAAAAGGTTGGTTAAGAATCTACTGGTTGATATCATTAGTCTGTTTGCGTTGGTAATAATAAGTCCGCGTTTTTAGTTTTGATGATTCCCAATAGAGGATGATAATGATATGTCCACGTTGGTAATATTATGTCAGCGTTTTTAGTTTTTTTGGATATTTCCTAGTGTTTTTGGTTGGGTGATTATTTCTAGCAAAGATATGATAGTCCCGTTCCTCTTACAACGAATCTACATACCTTTGACATTGAAATTTTATGCTCTATCTTTATGCTCTAAACAAAATGATTTTTTCGGACCTTGATCCACTTTCTTAGTGTTTTAATTTCACTTCTAAAATGTCTATTACACAACCTTTACATGATTTCATACTTCTCTATTACACATCCTTTACATGATTTGCTTGGCTCTATTACACGATTTCATACTTCTCTATTACACAACCTTTACACGAATTTCTTGGCTCTATTACACAATTTCATACTGCGATTTCGTGGCCCAACACACAACCTTTACACAACAATCGCCACATGGATTTTCTTGGCGATTCACACAACAAACTTACACAATGTTTATCTGAGCGTTTTACACAACAATTCGTGATGATTCCCCCCTCCTATTTTCCTAGCAATATCATTTTTGATAGACAACATTATCGTAGTTTAAAGGACAACGGATTTATTGTATTTGCTCTAGTTATTAACTTTGTGGTTCATGTATATTTAAGGGACAACTTTATCATTATTTAACTCTGCGTTATAAAATCTAGAAAGCCATCTTCTAATAGACAACAATATGTGAATGATTGTGTTTTATAATTGTGAATTCCTTTTTATAATTGTAATATGACAACCTTTTATAACAACACCATTTTGGACAACAAATTAGTATTGTTGATAGCCATTCTATTTGACAACGAATTCATTAATCTTGGCAATGAATTATTTAATTATCATGTGTGTTATTTATGTCAACGTTTGATGATAAGTTTGTGTTTTACCGGGAATATTACCCAGCCTCCACGTCATGATTTTCGTGACACAATACACTGAATCTTCACCACGATTTTCTGGGTGGATTCCTCCGTAATTACTCGGCAATGTCAACAGTTTTATCAATTTATTTATCACTAAGTTTTAGCAATAGAAGTATCAATAACTTGCCTCAGGACAACGACTTGATCGTTGAAAACAATATGATTATGTAGCCATATCATTTTTAACTCCGCGATTTACCCTTAAAAAATGCAGTTGTTATTCTAGCGATTTTATTATCAATGCAATTTCTTCTATCATATTTTTAGACAACAATATCGTATCATGTGTGAAACCGACATCAAATAAATGCTACAACCATTATTAATAGTTAGCATGTTATAGTTGACAACAAACTTTAACAGACAATGATGTTTTTATGTACAACGAATAGTAATGGACATAAATAATAGTATGGGACAACGACATCATTTCTAGACCTAGGTTTACTAATAGACAGAGACATAATTAACATATAACAATTTTATTATATTGTTTCTGTTAAAGGATAACGAAATCACCCTTAGGAAACACTTACATCTGTTTCAATTGGTAAAGACAACGACTTATATTGTTCAAAGACATGTTCCATATTTGTTTCAGTTTAATATAATATATATATATATATATATATATATATATATATATAGCGAATTCCTCCTTAGGAAATTACTTATCTGATGTTCGAATTGGAAAATAGTTACGCGAGCTAATTGTTGATGATAATTATTTTAAGGCGTACAGATTGATGTATGTTTGCAATAGAAATTGTTGTGCAAGGAATTTAATGTGCTGTGTGAATGTTATAGTCGTCAGATTCCCTTGCATCTCATTGACTTGTTGATTGGGTGCTTGGGTTAGTCGCCTTGTGTTTTGACATTTAATTCGATCTCCTAGCGCATTGAATTTTTCTTGGGTTATTGGTCTAGAGGTGTTATGTTTCACCTTGGTCACTATCACATTGAACGCCTGGTGACGACATGATTCCGATGAGGGGATCCTGCCCGTCTGATGGATAGATGCGAAGGATAGCCTGGCCGAAGTCTGTGCTTCTCGATGTGGGCATTGTTCATTGTAATTGATGTTGGTACTTGATTCTGTAACACCTCATTGCGTTTAGTTTGCACGCCGCAAAGGTTTCTAGTTACTGGTCATTGAAGCCATCATGTTAGATGGTTGGTATCGTCCTTTAGCTTGTAGGCATTGTCTTGTTTGTGTCAAACGAGTAGTCATTTTTATCTGTCCTTGATTTTCACATGTTTCGCCCAGTTGCTTGATGTGCTAGTGTGTTGATTCATTGTTGTATGTTTCTTGATCTGCRTGCGTTGTGTTCATCGTCAATTTGYGTGGTTAACGGTTGTCGTCGTTTCCTTCCTGCCCAAAAAAATAAATAAAAAATTGCACTTTCTTGCGTCTCTTGTWGTCATAACGACGGGGTCGTTACACAAATTAATAACCTAAAAATTGTGAATAAAACAAAATCTAGAATAATAAAATTAAAATGAATTTAAACTAATTATAAGTTCTAAACAAATATTGTTTAAATTTTCCTTTCAAATATGATCTTAAAATTCTATAATTTTCAAGTTGATGGAGAGGAGAAAAATATTAATTTTGGGTTTTCACAAAATCAAACAAATGTTAGATAATTCTTTTTATTTATTTATTTTATTTTATTTTGAAATGAGATGCAAACTGACAAAATAATTTAATTAATTAAACGTACCAAATGATTTTGTGAAATGATTGCTAATGAGCAAAAGACGAAAACATAATCATAATTTAAACGGAAGTAAACAATTGATAAAAAATAATGTTTTCGTTTAAATTAAGATTTCTATGTTCGTCTCTCCCTCATTCAAATTTGATCAAATGTGAACAAATGTCATAGAAAAAATGTGTCACAATAAACATTCTTCCTGTAAAATCATTGTTATTAATCCATGTATTCAACCAAGCCATTCTCATAGTAGATAAATTCAATAAGGAAGAGGTAATAACAAACTCCCAAATTATGAAGCTTGTCCATCAACATCAAAACTTTGTAGAAAGAAAAACGAAATGTCATTTGAATTTCATGAAATTCAAACCAAACAAAAGAAAATAACATAAACTCAAACCAACCTCGAAACAAAGCAAACCAATACCAATCCAATCAAGTCAAAGGAAAAAAAATGAATAATCCAAGTAAAATTTCGAGGGACCCTAGATTTTGATTAAAAATGAAGAAGGGGGTTGTTGGGGCCCAAGAAATGGCGAATCATTGGGCGAATAAATTATCTCTGACCCATTAAAATTTCATCGCAGGGAAGAAGAATAAGACTTGGATACAATTTTAAGCTGCTTTGAAACAAATCCACTTTAATATTACACAATATTAAGATTAGCTCAGATTTATAGAAAAATATCAGAAAAGAAGAAAAGAATGATTTTACAGAGGATTATAACCTGAAGTTGTGTTTTAATCAAAGAGTCATGATGTTTATAAAAGGACTTCAATACCATTGATAGATCCACTGCTGCCAACAGGTGTCCATAGCCTCAACATGGATGTCATTTAACCCACTCAAATGCTTTAATCCCATCCAATAGTTGTATCCACATGATGTATACTTCCATAAAAGTTAATTTAAAATCATATAACTGCTACCTCTCGACCCGACATTGCTGTGTTGCCAGCAAGCCTGTTCAGTACCCCGACAAAGTTGTCTTGGTATCATGTGTGCATTTACTTGCTGCCAACGAGCATGTTCACTACCCCGACGGTTTTACACACACTTCCCACACTTAAGTGCTTCCAACCCTCTTATGCCACTTTTAAATAATAATACAGTTATAGATTTATTAATGACAAAGAGAGTGTTGTGATACTAGAGGTTAATTGCAAGACAAGTGAATAATTGATCGTTTTTTTTTATTTGCTTTCAAAACTGGAAGTTTTATCATGGTTTAGATATTTTAGATTTCAGTTAAGAAATCATCTAGAGAATGGGGAAGCACTTAAAAGTGATATTTTAAGAACAGGGATGGTGTAAAAATTCTAAGGATAATCGTAATTCCCAAATATCTCGACACATTTCAGGGGTAATACTTTGACAAAAACCGTTTAGGATTTCATAGTATTCAACTGACTTACAAATCAATTATTTGAGCTGAACCTTAACATCAAAAACTGTTTGAACTGTTTAAAATTGATTTTAAAAACATAAGTCTTGAAATGAATGCTTCCTTCGACAATCACTCTTTGATCAGAAATATATTGATTCAAAAAGACAGACAAGAAGAAAGTTCAATTAAAGAAAGCAAAAAAAAAAAACACACACAACAAACTGAATCGGATTTTATTAATGGGATTCAAAATCAGAAGTATATCAAAACAAACAAAATCGAAATAGCAAAAGCTCACTTTTAAAAAGAATTTGACCAAAAAAAAAACCAGGCCAACCTTTATAGAGAAAGAGGATCAAAAGGAAGAACAACACAGTTTAGAGTTTTGCATATAGGAAGGTTCTTTTCTTAAGATAGTGATGCATGATACATCATTTTGAACAAGATTATTATTAAAAGTCACAAAAATCCTTAACCAGGATGAGTGCAATTACGTGCAATGGTAAGATATGTTTGTTAGGGTAAAACTAAGATCAAATCCCTAATCTCTTTATTAATGCTTCATAATATYTGAAATCATTACATGATGCTGCCAAGTTTTGAAAAAAAAACATTTAATCAAGACATCTGCGAAAAGGAAAAATAAAGGAATTGAAAGAATACTTCCCTGACAACATTCAGACGATGGTTCTCTTTGCATAACCACGTGCCTTCATAACTGCATTATTCAAAAGGAAAAAGTGAAAAGGCAAGAAAAACCCAAAAGGACTATATTCCTAAATCTACTCTAACTCCTACATAGATCAAAACGCTAAGTAAAATCATATTTCTAGTGTAACCACAAGAGCATCTTCAATCCTACAAGGCATAGAAAGTCGAAAATACGAATAAAAGAATGTATCATTTGCAGATACAAAATAAATATGACATGCTTACCTCCTATATATTCATTTAAAAACAAAGCAAGCACGACCTTACCATTCTTTTGAAACTTCTTGATGTATGAATCCTCCAGCCATTCTGCAATCTTATCATGATATGGGTCATAATGGCATGGAAGGATGTAAGTAAGTTTGGAAAACTTGTAAATATTATGGCGACCTGACATAACCATCGGCCAAGCCCGAAGTGCCCCATTCTCCTGACAATTCTCCAAGTGTTCATTAATTTCTTCACATGGAGGATCTAAAAAAATCATGTCATGCTTACTTCCTAGATATTTAGGTAGAAACAAAGAAGACAAAAATTTATGTTTATTATGAAGATTTTTTAGATACGAGTCCTCAAGGCATTCTAAGATCCTGTCATAAAAATTAGGATGAAAACTATGACTTGGACGAACTAGATCTGTCAATGGGGAATACATCATAAGAGGATTCATGACATCAATTATATTATTGTTTTGAACACTTCCTTTGATGAGATGAATCCTTTCAAAACACGAAGCATAATCATCAAAATTCGAACTAACCAAAGAATGAATATGCAATGTAGAATATTTGATCTCCGTGAGAATGAGTGCATTGTCTTTTTCAAAAATAAATTGTGTAAAACTATCTTGCAACATGTCTTTTTTTCCATGCGAGTGATGAAAGTGAAAGAGTGTCAAACCTGACTTCATAAATGTTATGTTCGAAATTAATTTCACCAAATTTAGGCATATCAAAAAGATCTGATTGTGATGGCAAAGAGTAAGATACCATGGGTAAAGTATCATGTCCACCAAAATCTAAGAAGATATCGGGATATAAAGAGTAAAATGAATAAGAAATGAGCACATGAAAAGAATCTCTTGAGCTATGATATTTAACAATGGTATTGTCAAGACACTCCTCTTCACTTTCCTTAAAACTTTCACTCTGTTTTGGTGATAAATCCTTCAACATAATATGATCGTCTAAATTTTCCTCATGTATG
>JASDQU010880887.1:12670-24186 GCA_032191745.1 Picea mariana
TTTGTAAATAAATAAAGTTTATTATGAGTTTTTGTACATATTTATGTTTTTGTTCAAACATTTATTTTCAATTTTTGGTTTTCGTTCTTAAATTTTCAACACATTTTCAAATCAGATTTGTATTCGTTTTTGCAGGATTCCAGCCTCAAACGAAGCTAACAGAAAAAATAATGTGAAGGCCGGTGTGGATAATAGAACAACATAAATCAGGTGATACATAAGATAATTCATAGTTCACGAGGAAATTGAAAAGACAGAGGTGAGTTTTCTCGATACATAGGTCATGAAAGGCTGTTTAAGCAATCTGAGGTAATATTGTTCAAATTGAAATATAAAAGATCAGATAACAGGATTATTTTTGGCTTTGATCTTCAAACTAAATTTGAATGAATATGTTAAAAAAGCAGTCAGTCATAATTTTTGTTCCCAAATGCATTCGAAAACTAGTCCAGAATTGTTGTGACCGTTTTTATATTAAACCATTTAATTGCTGCCTTGTTTTCTGTCTATATTTGGGCCTAAATTTTAGTGAGTCACTATCTTCCCAAGCCTTTGGGAAGGGATAAAGGTTTTTCGTTTCAAACCTCAGGGATTCCGAAGTAGATCTTAATAAGAAAGCTGGTCTTCACAACTACTTGATCCTCTGCTAAGCTAAGGAACGTTTATAGCGATCCTAACTTTCCTAGGTTTTTCAATAGCATCCGAAAAATCAAAGCTTGCTCGAACGGGATGTTCCTTAAAATTTTATTTTTCTCCCTTGTCTCCCTAAGAACTAAAGGTCTTGTGAGGGTCAAAGGAAGGTTGACACCGAGTAATCAAAATAAGTTGACAGGCCTCTGATAAAAAATATTACACAGATCTCAGCCCTGATATAAACTGATTGCTCCCATCTTCGTGTTTTAAAAGTAAATACTGAGATAGGTGGTGAAAGGAAATTGAGAAATGATTGCCCCCACCTTGTCCATTAAGACGATGAAAGGAAAATCAGAAATGATTGCCCTCGTCTTAGCGTTTAAACGCATAAATATTTTCCGAAGTGGTGAAAAGAAATTCAGTGAAAAAGGGTCAGACAACTTCACCGGGGTACTGAACAGGCTCGCTGGTAGTGAAGCAATGTCTGAGAGATCTGTAAGGCTGTTATACGTAAACATCAATCTACTATGGTAATCAACGCTTCCTGAAAACCTGACCATTTCCCCAAATTTCGACGAGACTTCCCTATTTTAGATTATATAATATCATTCTTTTGATGCAAGCTAAGAATCACAAGACCTGTTGAATATCCTAGGAGCGTTATGACTGTCTTAAAGCATTCCCCAAACTTAGTAGCGAGAAAAGTAGAATTGTGAAAGTGACTTCAGCTGTGTTTAGAATGAGTATCTGAGTTCGAAATTTTTTTTCTGGGGTTCCAAGCGAAATTTCCCTCCCCTTCTATCTTTTTCCTTGATTTTTCTGTTGATATTAGCCTATGACTCCATTTACCCAATTTTGGCACCTGGTCTACTGTTCTTCCCACCTCACAGGGAAGCAGGATCCCTAGTTGGAGCCTATGTTGGAGCCACCCTTTTTTTTTCACCTCACTCGATTTTCAATTTTTGATACTTGAGATCTAAAGTTGCTTTTCTTCTCCTTCCGAAATCAAAAAGCTCTGAAATCTTGTCCCATGAATAGAAATGCTTTGTCACTTTCAAAAAAAGGTCCATTTTTCGCAAGTATGTTTGTTCTTTTGGTTTTATTTCAGGGTCTCGCAAGTCGGACACTTTATTTCTTGAATTCACAAGTCCCGAGTCGCGAAAATGCGAACTCGGTTCTAATTTTCGTCCAAGGCATTAACTAGGATAAAACCTTTAACCCATGATTAGACGTCGTCGGGGTTTCGCGCCTCAACATCCGTCAGACCTGAGTTTTTGTTCTTGCAGCCTCGATAGCTGAGAACACGATGACTTTGTGATAACCTTGGTCAGAGACTAAGGGTAAAAAACTAACCATGGTTAAGTTTGGTTAGTTTTCGGCACTTCGTCACGCGGTACTTTCTTTCATTGAGTTAAGGTGTCCAAAACTCTGATTCACGAAGATGCGACATAATTATAGAGAGATTAATTAGTCATCTAATCTAAGATTTCCTTCTCTTAATTCGAGCCTTAATTATCGCCACATCGCGATATCGCGACTCGGTATATCATTCACCCAAAAGTTTGTCTTCGAATTCCCGAGTCGCGATATGACGATTAGGTTAAGTTATATAATTAAGAATGTGCCAAATCACGATTATTATTAATTAAGATAAAACTGACACTCGCAGCCTCGTGAGTTGGATAGTTAAAGTATGAAAAGGAAATTCACGATACAACGAAAGACGAGAAAATTCTTTAAGCCGTTAAGATTTGAAATTCTAGAAAAGTGAAATTAAGTGAGATACATCTAGCACATCAAGGTTGGCACACTTCATGAGGGATTTACTTGCTCTCCATAACCCGATTACCTGTCAAGCCGCCGAACATTGATGACATTAATGAAGAATTAGGGTAAATCCATGAATAAATAAGATCATATTTTTACATTAAATTTGGTTTTATTTGCGATTTGACAGACTTATTTCAAATATATACGAGAGTTTCATTATTTTTAAACATTTATCATAAGCACACAGAGCTCACTTTTCTCCGAGGGAACTCATTTCCGCATGTATACACAGGTCGATTGCAGAAGAGAGAAAAAGCAAGCGTCAGCCATGGCTCCAAGGAGAGCAGCGAAAGTGAATGTCGAGGTTGCAACGCAGGGTCCAGACAACGTCTCAGATACTTCGCCTCGGGATGGCGGATCAGTACCCACCTGGTCGTTTGTTTTAGACATTCTGCAATCCGAGTTGGTAAACTATTCAGACTCAGATGATGATGACAATGATATTGTAAAGGACGACCTGAACACTAAGTACAAGACAATTGTTCAGTCGGGGATGCACCTGGTTGCAACCAGACCTCGGTTTCTCCCATACTACGACATGATCTGATGGGCATTGGATCACGTCGACCTACGCACCAGAACTATCATAAATGACCGACGGAACACGGTCGGGACTTTCAGACCAGAGCATATCTAGTCTATGTATAAGCTACCGGCGACTTCTGAATATATATATGGCAATGAATTCCTGGAGGAATTCAAAAAGAAGGAGTGCGAAGAATATGATAAAACCATGCCTGGTTTGATAAAAGATTGGGTTTCGCGCTTCGCGACATTCGGAGTGAATGACAAGGGCGTGCATTCAATTTCTTCGCTGGAGCCACAGTACATGTATGTGGCGATGATGACGTGCCGACTTTTCGGAAGTGAGGATACCACGCATTTTTACATCCGGTGAGTACCTCTCATCTTTCGGGTAGCAGAAGGTTGCTCATTTAATTTGGCGAAGATTCTCTCCGACAGTTTGTTCAACAGGGTCACAGAGTACCGGGAGAAAAAAGCAGCCGGGAGACCATCCGGATTCTTCATGTCCGCGTATATCATGGACGCAATATGCTCCATGACACCTTTTCCTTTGATGAATTGGGCTTGGAATCCAACCCAAGAAAAAACTGTGCATGAGTACCACGACAAGCTATGGGAAAATAACTCAAATAAGTTTATTTATGAGATTTTCAACTGGGTATTGGTGCCCTTGCACATCGCCATTTTTGGTCTTTCACCACCCCGCATCTCGAATAGCATTGCTGCGAATCTGAGCAGTATCGCGGACTAGTACGTAGAAGAAGAATTCTCCTATTTTAGAGTTTTCGGAGCTACTGTTCCTCCTCTGGCGCTACCGCTGTTCATCCCCGACAAGCTGGACTGTCGTGAGATTGCTCGACAAATAGTGATTGACGGAGTGAGTAAAGAACTCAAAGCGTCATCAAAGAAGGTATGGTCATTTTTCCCTGTTCGGCTTAATTCCTATTCCTTATTAGATTTCGGACATGCTAAAGCTGAGGCTGCAACCTTAGAAGACTTGAGCCTAGTCTCTATTGAGTACAAAAAGCATGATCCTCAGAGGATTGTAAGCACCCATTTGAAAAATTGTGGATTAAAGAGGTTTGAACACGAATGCTCACCCTCGGATGATGTTTTTCGAGGGGCGAGGTCTTATGCGGAAGTGCAATTTCGAATCAGATCTCTAGCACCCGAAGACAGGGCCTTTATTTTAAAATTTCAGGAGCATAGAAAAAGATGTCTCCCTGTGGTGCTAGGAGGTTTGGGACTTTCCAAGGATAAAGAGAAGGAGGATGAAAGCTCCGAGGGCCAAACTTCTAACACCGAAAAACGTCAAGAAGGACAGAAGGAGAAGAGTCCCGAGCAGGAAAAGAATCCCAAAACAGAAGAAGGGACTACTGACCCACCCAAGGAACATAGTCCAGAGGTGGAAGTAAAAAACACAGACCCACCAGAGACTCAGAGACCGGAGACAGAGACGAGGGCCTCTGATCCTCCGAAGGAGCAGGGCTCACTCGACACACCAGGAAAGGCGACAAAGCAAATCGGGGAATCCATCACCTCTGTCACACCCTTGCAGTCGGCACAGGGGGATGTTAACGAGGGATGGATATTTGGTGAAGGACTAAGACCTATAAGGGTAGAGGAACTCCCCCCTAATGAGTTCTTTTTTGACAGAAAGAGGAAAGCTGTAGCAAAGCGGGAATTTTCTCAAGAGGGAGAGTCCACTGTTAAAAAATTCAAAGTAATGATAGATGGAAAAAACAAGAAGAGTGATGAATTCACCATAGAAATAGAAGGGACGCTAGGAGCGTATGCGTCAACGAACCAATTCTTGGTTGCGATGTTGAAAAATCAGCTCACGAGAAAGAATCGACTGATCAAGACTCTTGAAGCCCGAGTAGCTTCGGCTGCAGAAAACACTAAGAGTCAAGCGAGTGGAACAATAGAGCTGGCCCGATTAGCCGATAAGAAAGAAATCGAAGTACTCAAAACCAAGCTGGAACAAGCAAATTCAGTGATCCGAGATGGTCAGGTGCAGACTGGTTAGTAGAGGGATATGATCACATAGCTGCAGGCTCAGTTAGAGGTCGCGAGAAGCAAGGTGATCGACATCGAGATTGTTAAATCCCGAGCAATCGATATTCGGAGCAGGATCTCTTCTTCTCAACAGAGTCTGCTAAACAAAGTAGGGGAGTTTCGAGAAGATTGCCTGTTAACGCATCAGATTTCTGAGAATCTGATTGTCAAGGAAAGAAACGCAGAAGCTGCTTGGATCGCCTTCCAAGAAGCAGTAATAGCTACCAACAACAGATTTTCAGCAGGGCCCCCCAGACTCACCATTGCCGAACAAACTAGGGGTAATATTTTGTTAAAAAATTGGGAACATGATATTACTTTAAGCAAGGAGCAGGCTCAAAAAGTGACAAATTCATTAGAAGAAGCCTTCAATGCCATAAATGGTGAGCTATTTGGGATGGAGAGTGGAGGTAACACAGAGACGCTAAGACAGATGAATATAGATCGGATTTCCCTCGACATGAAGGAGAAGAATGAGAGGAATTCGACGGAAATATCTAAGATGGACAGGATAGACATGGCTCAAATCGACCAGTATTTTATTCAACCTAGTGCACAACTTGGTGCCCTTGACATCGTCGATGCACAAATAGGTGATAAACTTCCACAGTTAGCCCGAGACTGCTATTTTTCCGAAGCCAGTTGTCAAGCCGTGCCTTCACAGCTTGTATCCCAGTTTGTGGAAAAATGTATCATGTACACTGAATCCATGCGAGGACAAACACCTGGCACTTCTTGAAAATGGAGTAGGAAAGATGGAGTAATTTCACTCCTCCCAGCTGTCAAGTGGAACCTTCATAGCTTGTATTTAATTTTATGGACAAATGTATCATATGCATTGAATCTAAGAAAAGACAGGCATCTGGCACCTTTTTGAGAATGGATTAGGACAGATGGAGTGATTTTTCTCTTCTAAAAGCCGAGAGGAAAAATTTGTATAAATAGATCACAAAAAGAAGAGAAAAAGGCTGGAAGTTTTGGTACTAATTTGTAATTTGAGTTTTGGCATTAAGAAGTTAATACAAGAAAAATTTGAAGATTCCCGATCCCGTCCTGACTGTATTACAAGTTTGTTTTCTTTATGTTTCATGTTTCATTTTGCTCTACTTCTCATAATAGATGTGTAGCGCTATACTTTAGTACGACCACTACTATAGCGAAGGAATTTCACCTTTCTATAATTGGTTATTTCTTTTCCTATGCACCAGCTATCAGCAGGTGTAAGACCAATTTGCATTTACAGAATTATATGATCATTTACACTGTATCGGTTATTTTCATACTAATGTCTTCTTCTGTGTATGTGCGAGTTTTCTATTAACAGGAACTCCACGTATCTGCAGCTTAATGTTTTTCTTTCATATTCATCTTTTTATTAAAAGCAATACTGTTACGGGAAAGGGCCTTCTGTTTGCTTTTCTATTTTATTCTTAAAGTTAAAATTTCTCTTTCTGAAGACCAAATTGAAACAACGTTAAAATCTCTGTTTAAATCATTCCTTACTGGTAATATTCCTCAATGATTGTCCCTGCAGCTACTCAACCTAATATTCAACCCGAACTCTCTAATCAAAATCATATAGCTTTAAACCTTTTCGATACAATCCTTAAAACTGCTAACACCTGGGATGAATTAGAACTTTCATGGGCAACCATTGAGCATGATATAACTGCTCAAGAGTAGTTGGAAGCTAGACGACGCGAACGTAGAAATCTGCTCTAGTTTCTCATACCGAAGGTGACTTTATCTTCGTATACATCTTTTACATACTTTTGGATGCCTTGACATTGTACTCCAAGACTTAGTACAGACTCAGGAACAACATACTCTATCTATTTTCTTTAAGATTTCTTCCTCTCCACTTCTGCCATTTCTTCATGTCGGTACCACCTCCATAGACAGAATATCTATACACTATTTTTTTTTTTAAAGTTTCTTTGAAAAAATCCACCAATGGATCTAACAAGGCTGTCACACCCCAAACCTCCTCTGAACTGGTAGTGAAATTCAAATCACCAGGTACAATCAAATCACCATGAGCAAGAAATCCCCTACCATCCACCTTATCCCATAATTTCTTGCAATCTGTGCACAAGCCGTATATATTTAAAAGGGTGATCCTTCTCTTATTAGATAAACAGGAACCTGACAATAAAATACCACCACATCTTAGGAAGGGAATTAAGGCAAATATTTTTGGGTCCCATGACACAAAATGTCCACCAGACTTCCCTACATAACTAACTGCACAGATCATCCACTCAGGTCAGATAGAGATCATGAGGTGTCTAGCCTTATCCTCGGAGACCAGAGTCTCTTGAAGAAAGATAATGTCCAGACAAGTTTTAGAAAGTAGTCTTCGCATGGAGGCTGCTTTAAGGGGTCCTCCTACCCTTCTTATATTCAGAAAAAGGAGGATCATGACTTGGCCCTTGCAAGGGATTTCATGCCTCTAAGCACTCCCTGTTCAAGGTTTGTTTCCAATTGCTGAGCAAAAAAAGAAATATTTGTCCCCGTCTTCTTGCGAGCACTCCTAGTTTTAATAGGAGAGACCTCAATCCCCAAGCCCCGCGACCATGCTAACTCCTTCCTAGAAACATCCCCTACACTAGTTGATGCCCCTAAAGATCCACTATTCTCAGCTCAGATAATTACTTCCTTTCCCAAAAAGGTCGGTATGGGTATGGGACTAGAAGCCTCCCTATATGATGGAACCAATGAATTATTCATACTATCCAACGAATGGTCACTAAAATCAGGTCCATTATACCCCAAGACCATGCTAAGTTCTTCCACAATTGTAATGGGGGTATGTTTTACTGTCATAGTCTCATGAGTAGAGAAAAGAAGGGGGTAGGGTCAGTCCTAACAACTACATGGTCTGATCCCCTTGGTTAAGTCTCAGAATATTTCCTCAAATTAGTTACTGGTGAGAAAATCAAATCTGACAAGATGGTATTGTCCAAATGGTCTCATTCCCATGTAGTTAAAGAAAAATATAGAGAAGCATGGTTTAATTTAACCTTACCGACAAAGGTGGCATTTAGAATTTTGAGACTTTTCTCTACTCTCACTGAAGCAAACTCCCCCATCTCCTGTGAATCCGCACCAGTCATGTAGAGTTCCTTAGTCACATCCTCCATAAATTCCTTCGAATCCAATACCCCAAAAGCTGGCTTCCATTCCTTTCGCAAGTGACCAATTCGCCTGTAGAGAGTACACCGAAAGGGTATTCCCAGGTAGTCCAATCTCTGGACTATAATGTGGCCCCACCAATCTATTTCAAGTGACTCCAACAATCCCACATGGATATCCACCTCAACCAGAACCTTTGCCAATCTTTTATCCTGTGAGTGTAGGGCATCTTCATCAACCTTGATGAAATGACCCAACACATTACCTATCGCCTCCAGCACTTTGGCATTCCAAATTTGGAGAGGAAGAACCGAAAGTAGTACCCAAAGGTGGCGGAAGCTGAAGTATTCAATTGTCAGGTCGAAGTGATGCACCACCTCTTCAACATTAAGCTCCCACCCTCATAGTCCCATAATCTACCCAAGATAAACCCAGTGTCCTTGAGATTTTTAAACACAAAACTGAACCACCCTCTCGGTAGGGTCAATAGATGTAACAGCCTTGTTTCCCCCAGTTTGTAAATATAATTATATGGGCCAAGAGACTATGGATAACTCAATATATGTGAATGTTTGATTTGATGGATCTTTGTATAAAAGGTCAATGAATGTAAATTTTGTTATTTACTAGAAAATGGATAAGCGTTACATGACTGCTGGAAAGGGGTTGTGCTAAGAGAGACCACGAATGCTATGAAAGAGATGGTGAAGGGGACCAGGAATGGTTGCGTTAACCTCAACCAAACCAATACCTTACTAGATTTAATTGCTCAAGACCAAAATAGTCCTCTCACCCAGGAATGAATTACAGTCAGGCTGGTAGGTGGGAAGACCTCCTCAAGAGTTAATGAGGGAATGGGGAAAAGCACCCATCTGTAAGGTTTTCAGACTTGACCACGGACTAGGAATTCTAGCCACACACAATCTTGTTAAGGAACGAAATAAAGGAAGGTGTGGTGGGCAAAGGGAGACCTATGAAGAGTGCAAAGAAAAGAGACTAAGCTCTTGGGTTCAAGGAAGAAATAAGAAGTGAGCATGTTCTGGTCGCAGGAAATGGCTAGAAGGGTTATGATACAAGATAATAAACGAGGCTGTTGAGTGACTGAGGAAGTATTCAGGTGGTCCTCGTTGCTTGGTATACTGAAAACCATGGCCAAGATCCTGCGGGAGGAGGAGAGTAACCTCCATCGCTACTGTTGCTGAGCCAGAAGAAAGGATTATATCTCAGAGCATCGTGGTCTAGCTCAGGGGTGGCTAGTGGTAAATTCGTTAGGAGTGACTGATCCTATGGTTGGGTGGAAATGGGAACCTCTTTCAGCAGTGACTTCACATTATCTGGTTCTGATAAGTATTTTCATACTCTATGCATTGAATTGGGAATAATGGATGCATGCATGTGTTTATATATCTATAAATGATTTATGTATTGAAATGGTTAAGTTATGTGTATTCGTTTGTCTTCTTGTGAACTTATGATTCTGATTGATTGCCTAAATGTGCCAGCCTAGCCTTCAAGGTTCCTTGAGACATAAACCTGTAGGACGATCGAGAGAGAAAGTATTGCGTCAATCTTGCCCTGTCTGTCAATAAAAACTATCCCCTTCAGACTCCTTGCCATGCGATCGGGATATGCCCAAGTCCTTAAAAGTTTCATGATAAAGCTCAGGAAGGATAGCGAGATTTAAGTCTTGGAAGGGAAGAGCCTTTCATCTGGAAGACGAATGAACGAGATCTGTTCGGGAGAACCCATATGACCAACACTTAGAAACCTTTTCGATAGGACTAAGGGAGCTAAAACCCTCTGTCTTCGAAGCTCCAGAAGTCTGGAAATTCGAAGTATTGTTGGCCCTCATAGTCATAAACCGACCTAAGGTGACCGAGAGTTACGGTTACCCGTAAGGTTGACTGGCATTGGGCGGTTTACCTAGTGGTTAGGTGAACCTATCTTACTGACAAAACCAGGATCCAACTCCCCGAACGTCGAAGTTACGAAGTAACCATAATCATAGATTGAGGGATCCTTCGGGTTCTTTCCCAGCCATCGATATATCGGGGATGCATGGCACTAGACCCCTTTAGTTTGGAGATTGTGCACTTCAGGAGAAAAGAGGAGTTCGCATCACAAAACTCTCGAACGTCAAATCCCTGAAGTAACATGAGCTGTAGATCTATGAATCTACGTGGCCGGATCTCGACCATGAGATTTGAGGGGTGTTAGAAGGCTGTTAGTCCAAGATGATGTGGACCCTAGGATGACTTGGACCCCTGTTTAACATGCCACATGGCACTCAAATTTGTGTGTATCACATACCCTATAGAACCATCGGAACATGACATGTGTCACCCTGAACCCTCATACATGTCAGTCCCTGGTATATGCTCGCCTAGCCAACGTGGTTGGTGAAGTGACCAGAACTCAGGGAGTCTGGGACTTCGAGACTCTATAGGATTTGGGATGTAGCATTGTAGAGAGACCAAAAAGGTCCGAAGTCCAGAACCACGTGGCAAGATTACTGGACTCCAGAAGTTCGGGACTTCGGGAGGTCTCGTGCGTAGATAGCAAGGATATGTTCAGTGCCGAAGCACCGAACTCTGAGTTCCTCACTAGTGTATGTGTCAGACGAGGGTTAAGCCAGTCATCAGATTAGTTGATGGATGGACCTTCCCTACGGGAGGTAGGAACCAAGAGATGATACTAACGAGATGAATCCATGGGGGCGTCATGTGGCCCTCAACCAATGAATGCCCGAAGAACTTCAGGAAGACGTAATATATAAACCAAGGGCCAGTTTAGAACCCAGTAAAAGTCGTTAGAAAGTTACGAGCAAGTAGAAGAGAATGAATCATCTCAGAGAGATGATTTGAGATGAGTTAGTTAAGGAAAAATGAATTTATGATTCCCCACCCCTTAAAAGAGTATTAAGGAGTCGGCTGTATTACAAATTGGTATCATGATTTCACCTGGAAGATGAACGGACAAGATCTTTTCGGAAGAACCCATATGACCAACACTTAGAAACCTTAGGATAAGCCTAAGGGTGTTATCGGAGTAATCGATAGGTGCAGACACTAACAGATCTCCCTAGATCCACTTGGATCTAGAACAAAACAGGACAGGACACGACTCTTTCCCTAAGTTTTGACCATTGAATTAGCTAGTAGGGAGGAGCAAGTAACATACCTTTGTATCACTTCCTAGGGTCTCTGTTGCTCCCGCTTCTCTCCGGTGCTCTCGTGAGGTCAAGACCAAGACAACACAAACCAACCAAAGTGAAGATAGAAAAATATATTCAACTGTCAACTTATGTGTATGATCAAGGAATTACACAATAAAGT
>JASDQU010880887.1:33998-47480 GCA_032191745.1 Picea mariana
AAAACAAAATCTAGAACAATAAAATTAAAATGAATTTAAACTAACTATAAGTTCTAAACAAATATTGTTTATATTTTCCTTTCAAATATGATCTTAAAATTCTAGAAGCTTCAAGTTGATGGAGAGGAGAAAAATATTAATTTTGGGTTTTCACAAAATCAAACAAATGATAGATAATTCTTATTTTTATTTTGAAATGAGATGCAAACTGACAAAATAATTTAATTAATTAAACCTACATTTTTCAGCAAAATTTTTGACCCCACCCACCCCATTTTGGTTCCGTCGTCATCATGGTCCATACCCGTAGCCAAGACTTGGAAGCTCGCTTCAATACCTTGCAATCTAATTTAACAGAGACCCAACAAGAAGTGAAACAACTTAAGTGCCAATGTTGCTGCCATCAATACAACCATGCAGTCCTCAATCGAGGAACTCAAGCAAGACATGACTACCCAACTTGAATCTTTCATTTCGATGATCTTCACCAAGTTGCATATCCCTGCAGATAGCCCTTTATCTAACCCACCTCCACATACTGAAGCTGAAAATTCCCCTCATTCCCATAACTTTCAACACCATCACTTTCAACGTGACCTACGCCTTTCGCGGGTGGATGTGACCAAATTTGATGGCTCAGATCCCACTGGTTGGGTAACCCAAATGGAACATTATTTCTCTTTATATGGCATTACAGATGACTTGGCCAAACTTTGGTATGGTGTTATCCATCTAGATCAAGAACGCTGACAATGGTGGCAATGGAGAAAAATTGCCCGTCAAGGGTATATTTCTTGGACACACTTTGTGGCAGAGCTTTATGAATGCTATGACACTAACACCGACCATTTAGGCCATTTGACAAAGCTAAAACAATCCAGAGCCATGTAAGACTTTATAGCTGCTTTTGAGCACCTGGCTTTTCGAATAGAGGGCATGTCTGATGCCTTTTTCTGAGAATGTTTTATCAGTGGCCTCAAGGATGATATTCAGGCCCATGTCCTCATGGCTCGGCCTCAGAGTTGGGTGGAGGATACTAAAAGAGATAAAGAAGCACAACAGGTTGTATCTTCTCAAAATTAAAAACCCTCCTTTATCTCTCGCACTAAACCAGTAAATCCCACTACTCCCTCTGCTCCACTAAAGATCCAAAAATTGACTAGGGCTTAAATGGATGAATGTCAACTCAAAGGCCTTTGTTATAATTGTGATGAAAAATATTTTCTGAGCCACAAGTGTAAGGAACAAAATATTTTTATGGCCATCTCGGAGGATATTTCAGAAGAGGATGTTGAAACTCCGCTTGTGTCCGAGTCACCTGAAACCACTGACATAACCCCTCCCTCAGACCCTCCCGAAGTAGAACCGGTCATTTCTCTAAATGCTCTCACTGGCTTCTCTGCTCCCCAAACCCTCAAGCTAATCGATTACATCAAGCATAGGAAGGTCATCATTTTGGTTGATAGTGGAAGCACCCATAATTTTATTCATCGTCGCTTTGCCCAAGAAACTCATTGCTATGTGCATGCAGTCAATAATTTCCAAATCTTGATTGCCAATGGTGTCTCCATGAAATGTGGAGGGCGTTGTGAAAATGTGCATCTCTAAGTTGGTGACTACCACTTGAAATCTCATATGTTTTCTATCGACATGGGTGGTTGTGACATTGTGTTGGGTGCATACTGGCTAAGGACTTTGGGTCCCATTCTCATGGATTTTAAGGAATTAACCATGAAATTTCACCAAGAGGGCCAATAATATAAGTTCCAATGCATCACCGCCAGTTCACCTAAGATCATTAGTTCCCATCGCATGGAAAAGATGCTCAAAAAAGGTCATTCTGGTGTTATTTCCCAACTCCATGCCATACAAGCAACAAAGACACCCTCGGTGCCGCAAGACCTCCACTCCATCCTTTCTAAACATCAAGTGGTATTTTCCACTCCCCAGGGACTCTCTTCTTCCCGTGGTGTTCATGATCATTCCATTCCCCTTGTACTAGGAAGCCTTCCTCCCAATATCCGTCCGTATCGTCACCCCTTTTCCCAAAAAAATGAAATTGAGAAAATGGTTCAGGAACTTTGTAACGCAGGCATTATCCGCCCTAGTATGAGCCCCTACGCTTCTCTTGTGGTTATGGTACTAAAGAAAGAAGGTTCTTGGAAAATGTGTCATGACTTCCATGCCCTCAATAAACTTACCATTAAAGACAAATTTCCCATTCTTGTCATTGATGACCTCTTGGATGAATTGAGTGGCACCCAATTATTTACTAAACTTGATCTTCGTTCTGGCTACCACCAGATTCATATGAAAGAGGCAGACATTCCTAAGACTTCCTTTAGAACTCATGAGGGCCACTATGAG
Source organism: Picea mariana (assembly GCA_032191745.1). Lineage (NCBI taxonomy): Eukaryota > Viridiplantae > Streptophyta > Pinopsida > Pinales > Pinaceae > Picea > Picea mariana. Next base: position 36,366 of record JASDQU010880887.1, read on the forward strand.
TTTTTGGTTATGAACTTTGGCTTGTGTAATGCCCTCTCCACCTTCCAAAGCCTTATGAATCATGTCTTCCGTCCTTTTCTCCGTCATTTAGTCTTAGTTTTTTTTGATGATATCCTCATCTATAGAAAAACCTGGACATACCATCTTGCTCATGTGGATCAAGTTCTCCATCTACTCTCTAAGCACCAGCTTTTCCTGAAATATTCTAAATGTGCTTTTGATGCCTCAGAAGTCGAGTACTTAAATGATTGCTAATGAGAAAAAGATGAAAAGATAATCATAATTTAAACGAAAGTAAACAATTGATAAAAATTAATGTTTTAGTTTAAATTAAGGTTTCTATGTTCGTTTCTCCCTCATTCAAATTTGATCAAATGTGAACAAATGTCATAGAAAAGATGTGTCGCAATAAAATTTCTTCCTATAAAATCATTGTTATTAATCCATGTATTCAACCAAACCATTCTCATAGCAGATAAATTCAATAAGAGGTAATAACAAACTCCCAAATTATGAAGCTCATCCATCAACATAAAAAATATGTATAAAGAAAAATGAAATGGCATTTTAACTTCATGAAATTCAAACCAAACAAAAGAAAATAATATAATCTCAAGACAACCTCGAAACAAAGCAAACCAATACCAATCCAATCAAGTCAAAGAGAAAAAAAAATGAAGAATCCAAGTAAAATTTCGAGGGACCCTAGATTTTGATTAAAAATAAAGAAGGGGGTTGTTGGGGCCCTACAACGTGTCACCCAGATTCGTGTGTATCACATACCCTATAGAACCATTGGATTGTGACACGTGTCACCCTGAACCCTCATATGTGTCAGTCCCTGGTACATGCCCGCCTAGCCAATGTGGTTGGTGAAGTGACTGAAACTCTGGGAGTCCGGAACTTCGGGAGTCTGGAAGATTTGGGATGTAGCATTGTAGAGAGACCAAAAAGGTCCAAAGGCTAGAACCACATTGAAATCTTACAGGAATCCGGAAGTTTGGGACTTCGGGAGGTCTCATGCGTAGATAGAAAGGAGACATTCAGTGCCAAAATGTCGAACTCTGAATTCCCCGCTAGCCTGTGTGTCAGATGAGGGTTAATCCAATTGTCATATTAGTTGATGGATGGACCTTCCCTACGAGAGGTAGGAACCAAGGGATGATACTAACGAGATGAAGCCATGGGGGCATCACGTGGCCCTCAACCAATGAATGCCCAAATAACTTCAGGAATCTGTAAGATATAAACCAAGGGTTGTTTTAGAACCCGATAGCATTTGTTAGAAAGTTACGAGCAATTAGAAGAGAAGGAATCACCTCGAAGAGATGATTCAAGATGAGTTAATTAAGGAAAAATAAATTTATGATGCCCCACCCCTTAAAAGAGTATTAAGGAGTCGGGTGTGTTACAAATTGGTATCAGAGCATGGTTACAACACTTGGCCTGCTTAGGCTCATGGACGAGTCGCTTAAAAACCATGTTTAAAGAACTCTTAAGGGTGACACCCTACCTTACCTCTTTCCTAAAGGGTCTGGTTAAACTCTTACTAAAGAAACAAATGAAAACTTTCTACTCTGTGTCTGTATTTAAGAAATATGAACTATGTGTTGTTCATGAACTAATAGACTGTTAGCTAATAGGAAGTGTTTTGTCAGCACTCAAGTAGTTAGTGAATCAAGGGAAACTACAAGCATAAAGGATGGTGACGTGCCGAGAAGTGGGGGATGGATTCCACAATAGAGACAAAGAATCTTAAGAAAGGAGGGCGGTGGAAACCCCTCCGGATCTAGATGAAACTGTAATGAGCCTCATGGCCAAATTATAGAGTTGCAAGGCCAACAATGAGAGGTTGATAAAGGAGAAAGAAAACAAAACGAAAATTAATGTCGTCTTGCTGCAAAGCTTATCCGAAATACAAAGGCAACTGCAACATGGACCTGCAACCAGTCATGTGGATCAACGACATATGAAGAGAAGTCAAAGTCCACTTGAGATATGAAAAGATGGTCCTATAATTGACCACATTAGGAGGATTACCTTGAGGAAGGCCCAACTTGGAAGTAGGGGACACTCATCGAGATAGTCCTTTGGAGAGGAAACTCACAACTCTGAGGGATCCTCTAGTGGAAAAACTAGCTCACATTCTCAAAGGAAAGAAAGGAAGTGAAAGAATTCCAAAAGTCATGGCCCTAAAGAGTTCAAGAAAGCCAAACCAACCTACTTGAATGGAGCTATTGAGAAAGGGGAAGAGGTAGAAGCTTGGCTGCTTGGTTTAAAGAATTACTTCAGAGTCCATGACTACTATGAAAACTTGAAGGCTCACATAGCCATCTTCAACCTGAATGGAAAGGATTCCATTTGGTGGGAAGACCTTAGAAATTTGAAAGGAATCCATGAAGAGGACTTATCTTGGAAACAATTTGAGAAACAGTTCAAGAAGAAGTATCTCTCAGAGAAATAATTTGATGGGAAGACTAAAGAGTTCTATGAACTCAGGCTAGGACAACTCATCATAGAGGAACATGCCAATAAATTCCTTGAGTTGTTAATGTATGTACCCTACATAAAGGATGAAAAAGGTAAAAGTGAAACGATTTATTAGTGGGTTACCTCAGACCTACTGGAACAACATTGAGTTTGACGATCCAAATACCTTAGAAGACACTATCCATAAGGAAAGGTATTGTTATGAACAGTTCGGGAGTAAGACAGAACCTCACGAGGATTGGAAGAAGAAGAGTAGTTCGTGATTCAACAAGAAAGGGTTCAAATCCTCAATATTTAAGAACTATAGGAAGGAATCTAGGATAAGCCTTCATACTAGAAGTGTATATCAACAAAATTTCCCCTCCTAGAGTGGAAATAAACCTTTTGGAGCAACCCCAGGAAAGACTGATAACCCAAAGAAGGAGCCCTTGAAATGTTGGGGTTGTGGAGAAGAACATCTACCGAGGGATTTTCCACACAGACAAAAAAACAGTAGGAGAGTATACAATATCCAAGAAGCTACGACAATCAATGATGTGGCAAGGAGCATGCCACAGATTTATGTAGATTTGGATAATAAACAATCCGAACCAAGTTTCAATGGTGGAAATGGAAGGTATGATCGTGAACCGTCTAGTTTCTATTTTAATTGACCCTGGTTCTAATTTGAGTTATGTGGCCCCTCAGACTGTTGATAAGTGTAAACTACAACCAGTTAGACATGTTAAACCATGGTTGGTACAACTAGCCACTGGAACCAAAAGAAAAGTAGCAGAGGTCATACCAGCTTGCCAATTCATCATGGATGGATTGCCCACCCAAGAGACCCTTCACATACTTCCCCTAGGATCTTATGACCCGTTGATTAGTATGGACTAGTTAGCTACTTATAAAACCAAATTGGTCTGTTACCATAAAAATTTAGAGTTTGAGAATGAAGAAGGGAGAAAAATGACCCCCCAAGGGATTCAGAGGCCTGTCTCAGTGAGATGAATATCATCCCTTCAAATGAAAAAGCATTGCAGTAAGGGATGTCCTCTATATGAAATACAGGTGTTGGAATCTGTTGAAGATGACAAACCAAACCTATAGGATCATCCCATATTAAGAGAGTATAAATACGTGTTTCCAAAAGAAGTATTAGGTCTACCTCCAAGAAGAGACATTGACTTCTCCATAGAACTTGCACCAAGAGTAGTGCAAGTGTCTAGAGTGCCCTGTAGGATGAGTACACTAGAGCTAGTTGAGCTCAAGTTATAGCTAAAGGAGATGATGAAAAAATGATACATATGACCTAGCATGTCCCCATGGGGAGCACCCGTCTTGTTTGTGAAGAAGAAAGATGACACACTTCGACTGTGCATAGACTATAGATAACGCAATAAGACAACCGTAAAGAACAAGTATCCCTTACCAAGAATCGATGACTTATTTGACCAATGAAGGGGTGCTTCCATTTTCTCAAAGATTGAATTAAGGTCTGGATACCATCAAGCCCGAATAAAGTATGACTACATTCACAAAATGAACTTCATGACAAGATATGTTCACTATGAATTTGTGGTGGTGCCATTTGGATTAACCGATTTCCTCGCCACGTTTATGTGCTTGATGAATAATGTACTCAAAAAATTAGTAGACAGTTTTGTATTGGTCTTCATTGATGATATCCTAATCTACTCCAAGAACAGAGAGGAGCATTAAGAACATATTAAATTAGTGCTACAAGTACTAAGAGATCACCAAATCTACGCTAAGTTCAGCAAGTGTGAATTTTTTCAGAAGCAAGTCCATTACTTAGGCCATGTTATTTCTAAAGAAGGAGTGGCAGTAGACCCTGAAAAGATCAGATCTATTATGGAATGGCCTAACCCAAAGGATGTATCTGATATCATATCCTTTATGGGCCTAGAGGGATACTATAAAAGGTTCATAAAAGGATTTTCCAAGATTGGTTGTCCAATCACTGCCCTTAAGAAAAAGGGGGTTAAATTCACTTGGACATCAGAATGTGAGGAAAGATTTCAGGAATTGAAATACCTTCTGACCCATGCACCTGTGCTAAATATTGTAGACCCTGATAATGACTTCCTCATGTGTACAAATGCTTGTAAGGAAGGACTCGGAGGAGTCCTTATGAAATAAGGACGTGTAATTTGCTACGAATCCAAAAAATTGAATGAGCATGAAATCAATTACGTGACTCATGATCTAGAGTTGGTTGCCATCGTGCATGCTTTAAAAATGTGAAGGAATTACCTCCTCAGTAGGATATTTGTACTTATGATAGAACACTATGGGTTGAGGCACCTGTTTGATCAACCAAAAATCAATGCTAGACAAGCTAGGTGGATGGATCTCCTTAGTGAGTTTGATTTCAAAATCAAACACATCAGGGGAAAGGAAAATAGGGTGGTCGATGCCCTTAGCAGAAGTGTGAAAATGATTCACCTGGCATGAATGAGCACCTATAAAATGGATTTCAGGTAGAGAGTTTGGAATGCACAAGAAACATATGCATTCTTCAAGACCGTCACATCATACCTAAATCAAGATCCCACAGGGCCAAAGTATGAAGGCTATCAGATGCTGGATGAAGGTATGTTGACTTGCATAAATAGATTGTATATCCTAATTTGTGATGACTTTAAGAGGTTCATAATGGACAAAATACACAATAGACCATATACTGGTCATCCAGGTTATCAGAAAATGATTACGGCCACTAGAAAACAATTTTATTGGCCTGGATTGAAAAAGGACATAGCTGATTATTTAGCTAAGTGTTTAGAATGCCAGCAAGTTAAGGCATAACAATGTCACCCAGAAGGGTTGTTACAATCTCTACCAATCCCAGAATGGAAATGGGAAACCATCTCCATGGATTTCATCATCGTATTTACCAAAATCGGCAAAGCAGAATGATGCCATCATGGTAGTGGTGGACAAATTGAGCAATTCCACTCACTTCGTCCATGTCAAGTCAACTTGTAAGGCATTAGATATTGCCAAAATATTCATTAAGGAGATATTCAGACTGCATGGCATGCTTAGGGAGATTATATCTGACAGAGACACAAATTTTAATTCAAGCTTTTGGAAGTCCTTAATGGCTGGTTTTGAGACTAAATTGTTGTTTAGCACAACCTACCACCCTCAAACTGATGGAAAGAAAGAAAGAGTAAACCATATATTAGAATACATGTTAAGGATGCATGTAATGCATCAACCTAAGAAGTGGGAGCACTACCTGCCATCGGTATAATTTTCCTACAACAATGGTTATCAAGAGTCACTGAAGATGAGCCCTTTTGAATCCCTCTATGGTAGACAGTGTAAGACTCCAATCAGATGGAGTAATCTAGTGGATAGAATTACAATTGGACCCGACATGCTGAAACAAATGGAACAACAAGTGATTCAAATAAAAAAAAATCTAAAAATTTCTCAGGATAGACAGAAGAGTTACGTCGACAGAAAGAGAATTCCCAGAGAGTTCAAGACATGAGACCATGTCTATCTCAGTGTTAGGCCTAGGAAGAGTTCCCTGAGAATGGGAGCTTGTGCCAAGCTGGCACCTTGGTATTGTGGACCCTTTGAAGTCTTATATAGAGTGGGACATATAGCTTATAGGCTAGCACTCCCTCCCATAGTAAAGACACATAATTTTTTCCATGATTTATTATTAAAGAAATATGTACATGATTCTAATCATATAATTGACTGGTCTATGATCCAGGTGGAGTTGGAGGGAGAATTCCTTTCATAACCTCAATGCATACTAGATGTGAAGGAAACCTCACTCAGGAATTGAACCATTGCACATGTCAAGGTGTAGTGGAAACACTTTGGCATAGATGAGGCTACATGGGAAATGGAGGATGCCATGAAATATACATATCCATTTTTGTTTACTTCTGTATATACATAGCACATTGACAGATAGAACATCAAGGACGATGTTCCTTTAAGGGGGAGGGAATTGTAACACCCCTGTTTCCCCCAATTTGTAAATATAATTATATGGTCCAAGAGACTATGGAAAACTCAATATGTGTGAATGTTTGATTTGATGGATCTTTGTATAAAAGGTCAATGAATGTAAATTCTGTTATTTACTAGAAAATGGATAAGTGTTGCATGAATGCTGGAAAGGGGGTGTGCTAAGAGAGACCATGAATGGTTGGAAGACATGGTGAAGGGGACTAGGAATGGTTGCGTTAACCTCCACCAAACCAATACCTTACTAGATTTAATTTCTCAGGACCATAACAGTCCTATGAACTAGGAATGAATTATAGTCATGCTAGTAGCTGGGAAGACCTCCTCAAGAGTTAATGAGGGGATGGGGAAGAGCACCCATCTGTAAGGATTTCAAACCTAACCGTGGACTGGGAATTCGATCCACACATAATATTTCTAAGGAAGGCAAGAAAGGAAGGTGTGGTGGGTAGAGGGAGACCTGGGAAGAGTGCAGAGATGAAATACTAAGCTCTCGGGTTCAAGGAAGAACTAAGAAATGAGCGTGTTCTGGTCACAGGAAATGGCTAGTAGGGTTATGATACAAGCTGATAAATGAGGCCGCTGAGTGACTGAGGAAGTATTCAGGCAGTCCTCCTTGCTTGTTATAGTGAAAACCATGGCCAAGATCCTGCGGGAGGAGGAGAGTAACCTTCATCCCTACTGTCGCTGAGATAGAACAAAGGATTATATCTTAGAGCATCGTGGTCTAGCTCGAGGGTGGCTAGTGGTAAATCTATTAGGAGTGACTGAGCCTATGGTTGGGTGGAAACGAGCACCCCTTTCAACATTCGATTCACGTTATCTAGTTCTAATAAGTGTTTTCATACTCTATGCATTGAATTGGGAATAATGGATGCATGCATGTGTTTATATATCTATAAATGATTTCTGTATTGAAATGGTTAAGTTATGTGTATGCGTTTGTCTTCTTGTGAACTTATGATTCTGATTGATTGTCTAAATGCCCCAACCTAGCCTTCAAGGTTCCTTGGGACATAAACCTATAGGATGGCTGAGAGAGAAAGTATTGCGTCAATATGGCCTTGTTCATCAATAGAAACTATCCCATTCAGAATCCTTATCGTGCGACTGAGATATCATGCCCAAGTCCTTAAAAGTTTCATGATGAAGCTCAGGAAGGATAGCGAAATTTAAGTCTTAGAAGGGAAGAGCCTTTCATCTGGTAGACGAATGGATGAGATCTGTTCAGGAGAACCCATATGACCAACACTTAGAAACCTTAGGATAATCCTAAGGGAGCTAAAACCCTCTGTCTTCGAAGCTCCAAAAGTTTGGGACTTTGAAGTATTGTTGGCCCTCATAGTCATAAACCACCCTAGGATGACATTTATTTACGGTTACCCGTAAGGTTGACTGATGTTGGGCAGTTTCCCTAGTGGTTAGGTGAACTTGTCTTACTAATTAAATCAGGATCCAACTCCTCGAATGTCGAAGTTACGAAGTAACCAGACCCGTAGATCGAGGGATCCTTTGGGTTCTTTCCTAGCTATCGATATACTAGGGATGGGTGGTGCTATACCACTTTATTTCAAAGATTGGGCACTTCGAGATAAAAGAGGAGTTTGCATCGCAAAACTCTTGAATGTCGAATCCCTGAAGTAACAAGAGCTGTAGATCTATGAATCTACGTGGTTGGATCTTGACCATGAGATCTGATGGGTGTTAGTTAGTCTAGGATGATGTGGACCCCATTTTGGCATGCCATGTGTCACCCGAATTTGTGTGTATCACATACCCTATATACCCATTGGAACGTGACATGTGTCACCCTGAACCCTCATACGTGTCAGTCCCTAGTACGTGCTTTCCTATCCAACGTGGTTGGTGAAGTGACCAGATCTTCGGGAGTCTAGGACTTTGGAAATCTGGAGGATTTGGGATGTATCATTGTAGAGAGACCAAAAGGGTTCGAAGGCCAGAACCACGTGAAAAAGTTATGGGACTCCGGAAGTTCAGGACTTTGGGAGGTATCATGTGTAGATAGCAAGGAGACGTTCAACGTCGAACTCTGAATTCCCCGCTAGCCTTTGTGTCAGATGAGGGTTAAGCCATTCGTTAGATTAGTTGATGGATGGACCTTCCCTAGGGGAGGTAGGAACCAATAGATGATACTAACGATATGAAGCCATGGGGGCATCACGTGGCCCTCAACCAATGAACGCTCGAAGAACTTCAGGAAGACATAAGATATAAACCAAGGGCCGGTTTAGAACCCAATTGCAGTCATTATAAAGTTACAAGAAAATAGAAGAGAATGAATCATCTTGGAGAGATGATTTGAGATGAGTTAGTTAAGAAAAAACAAATTTATGATGCCCCACCCCTTAAAAGAGTATTAAGGAGTTGGGTGTGTTACAATAGCTCAGGAGAATACCCTATAAGAGGTTCCCAAGAGTACTTAATCCATTCAATGAGTGACATTTTAGATTGTGACTTGTATGCGAATCTCCCCACCGGTGCACAAAGATATGTTACATGATTCTTCAAGTCCCACATCCACTCCCATTACTAGCCGACGCTTAGTCTTTTTAGGCTTCCACACTCGAGCACAACGTTTATGAAAACCACTCTTAAACTGTGAGCGACCCCTTTGTTTAGTTTCTATCTGTATGACATCCAGAGTCATTTTCACCACATTCTTATCCCCACCTTCCTGTAGTCCTATTCCTTGACCTCTACACTCAAAGGAGTGCTTATCATAATGATGAAATGCAAGGCAATACATAAGGATAGGTAAACATATCATGAGAGTTTATTGTGTTGTGGGTTATTCACAATTTGGAGTGCTCATCATAATGATAAATCAATTTAAAATTTAATAAGTGTGATTTTGATGTTAATGTAACTAATTAAATCATTTTAGGATGTAATTCTAGAAAGAGTTAAAGATTGATTAAGTTTATTATTTGAGGAGTCATAATTTTCCCAAATAAATATTTATACGAGTGTGCAAATTTGATCAATGTATTAGATTTTTATAATACAACAAAATCATTAGTGTAGGAGGCACATTTCCATAGATAACTTCAACATGGATCAAAGTGCAAATGGTGTGTCACCAATGCACTAATATTTATTGGTACAAATTTGATGCTATAATTTGGTTAGACAATCTCAAAGTTCAATCATGTCAATGCCCTATTTGTTACCTTCATGTTTTGTTATATACTCAATGGTGAATGAATGTAGGCACCTATAGATAGCTCAATAGATTATTTACTAAGAATCTCTTGTTTCTTCTTATCCACAACCATGCACTCGATCTCTTTCTCATATTGTTATTGGATAAATCCGTAAGTGCGGACACTAACCGATCTCCTTAGATCCACATGGATCTAGAACAAAGAAAGACATAACATGACTCTTTCCATAGATTCTAACCATTGAATTAAATAGGAGGCAAGAACAAAGAACATACCTTATTATCGCTTCCTATGGTCTTTGTTGCTCCCACTTCACTCCAGTTCTCTCGTGCAGCCAAGACCAAGACAACACAAACCAACCAAAGTGAAGAAAGCACAATCTATTCAACAGTCAATCTATGTATATGATCAAGGAGTTATACAATAAAGTGGAAATAGCTTTATGGGAAAGGGACATGCTACTGTATCATATTAATGGAAAGTAAAGATTACAACCTGAGCCTTGATGTTGCAAACTTTCTTTCGATGGCCCTTGGCTCAGACACACACACTTGCTCACTTGCATGAAGAAGATCAACTCCTTTGGATAAACTTGCTGGAGTCTCCAAGCTGCTATAGTTTCAGTCCTTCACACAATTATTTCACCAATTCTCCAATGAATCTTGCTTAACCTTTTCCATGAGAATTCCCTCAATATATAGGAGAGAATGAATTAGTTACTTGGATAATAATGATCCCACAATATCAGGGAATCCAGTACAAGGATAACCATTTGAATGCCATCTCATCCTTCTAGAAGATTCCCTTCTAGAAGCATCGAGAATTCATCTTTTTTCTTTGCTTTAGAAAGAGTTCTCACCCTAGAAGTTCAACACAGTGCGAACTTCTCGCACCCTAGCTTAAGGCAGCCTGCGAGAATCATGCATTCTCGCAAGAAAATATACTAGCAGCCTGCGAACAGTCTTCAAAAAATGAGTTTTCTGGAAGAAATGAAAATAACTTTTTCTCAGGAGAAAGTTCTTATGGAGAGCCTTGAGTACACCATCATCAATACATCATCATCATGACCAAAATCATGGGTAATAGAATGCCCCCCAAAGTATGAGGTTGGAACCAGTGACAACCGATAGACTTTGTAAGCTGCATGTGTGTGTCGGGAACCAGGAGCACACCTAATCGGAAACCTGCGAACAACCAAGCATCTGTAGAATATCATATATACCAATTCTAAGGTAGGCATTCCCATACTCAGATCATAGACTAATGACAACTTTAGACCTGGGTCATGGCCACCAATCATACACTGTGGATCCATGCCATCAAAACATAGCATAGCAACCAGGAATACACTGTGGATCTATGCGAAAAATTCAAATTGAGATGACATAGCCATGAGACATACACAATGGATCTATGTGTCACAGATTATACATACACC
>JASDQU010880888.1:7545-28804 GCA_032191745.1 Picea mariana
TTATTCATCTAGGGCAAAGCCACGCATTGCCAGAGATCTGAAACGTGGTGTAACATTGCCAGAGTGAGCTGGGAAACGTTATGTAACATTGCCAGAGATCTGAAACGTGGTGTAACATTGCCAGAGAGAGCTGGAAACGTTATGCAGCATTGCCAGAGATCTGAAACATTTGTAAAGAGATACCACGCATTGCCAGAGATGGGGAACGCTATGTAAAGGGAAGCCATGCATTGCCAGAGGGTTGGAAAACGTGAGATAAGAGATTCTATGTTGGAGAAATGGGGGAATAGACATAGCATAGATCAGATAGAGGAGTGGAGGTCTCCAAGCACTGTATTGTCCTCATTTTCAATAAAATAGTTAAGAGTTGTTTCAGTAATCCGATTTCTGTTCTTTCCATTTTAGCTGTGAGTTATTTATTTGCCAGTATGTGTTGATTTAGAGAATAGACTGTTGATAGAGAAGGCAGGGCCCCCTTCGCTGGAAACAGAGCTCATACATTGTGTTTACAGTAGATTTCATATTTGATTTCATCTTTCAGCAGTTTTCTCAGTGGTTTGATAGAAGTAGTATTTCATTTCATTACAACCAAGGGTTTAGCATTATCTTTCCAGCCGTTGATTTCATTTCTTCAGTTTTCACATTTAGACTGCTTAACATTCAGGAACTAGTTTGGATATCTCATGAGATAGAGAAGTTTTATTTGACTACAATAGAGAGTTTCATAGAAGGTTGTTGAGTTGTGTGGAGTGATAAGTAGCAAGAACTTAGCTGTTTTCAGTTTATCTTTTACATGCATATACAGAACAGTACCGGTTAGTACAGAGTTGTACCGAGTACTGACAGAACAGAGTAGGGTACAGTAGCTCTTTCCAGTGAGTTTCTTTTAGCAGTTCAGAGAGTAGCTTGGCATCCTTTAAACCCCCTCTTCAGCCCTGCATTTCCTGTGCTGGTTCCTCTAAGTCTACCTTCTCGGGTCGACAATTAAATGTTGATTTACATGGTATATCTGCAGCTTGACAGGCTGAAAATTACGTTTTCGCCCTTCTACGATAGAACTGCGTATACATGCAGAAATTAGTTCACTCAGAAAATGGCGAGCTCTGCGTGCTTATGAAAAATGTTTTCATTATAATAAAATGAAACTCCTGTATATATTTAAAAATTCTGTACTTTTTGAAATAAGTCTGTCAAATCGCAATTAGAAACAAATTTATTGCGTAAAATCCGATCTTATTATTCTTGGATTCGCCCTAATTCTCCATTAATGTCATCAATGTTTGGCGTTTTGACAGTCAGTCGGAGTAGGGAGCGAGATGGTTACCTCTGTAAACGTGCAAGCCTTGGGTTGCGGGATATATTTTGCTTTATCTTGAATTATCAAAATTTACCACCTTTTATCAATTCCTCGTTGTTCGCTACTTCGTAGACTTTCTTTTAACACTTTGAGTCCCTAACTCGTGAGATCGCGAGGACCAACTTTGGCTTAATTAATAGTAATCGTGATATGGAACTTCATTAATATTATAATCCATTTATTCGCCATATCGCAACTCAGAACTTCAAAGATAAGTTTTTGGGAGATTAGTATGCCGAGTCGCGAAACCGCGAGATGGCGATAATTAAGGCTCAAATTAGGGGAAGAAAATCTTAGATTAGGCGACTAAATAATATTGCTATAATTACGTCGCGACTTCGTGGGTCGGGGTTTTAGACGCCATAACTTTTGAAAAGATAGTGCCGAGTAGCGAGACGCTGAGAACAGATTTAACCAAGGTTATCTTTTTGCCTTTAATTCTTGATCAAGGTTATCACAAAGTACCTCATGTTCTCAGCTCTCGGGCCGTAAAAATAAAAAATTTGAGTGTGACGAACGCCGAGGCGCGAAAACCCAAAGATGTCAAATCATGAGTTAAAAGATTTTACCTTAGTTAATGTCTCGAGCAAAAATTGAAAACGACTTCGCCGTTTCATGACTCGGGACGTGTGAACTCAAGGATTAAAGTATCTGACTTGCGAGATCCTAAAATAAAACAAAAAGAGCGAACAATCTTACGAAAGTGAACTTGTTTTGAGGGTAGAAAGAGCATCGCTGCTTAATCGACAAGGTTGCAGAGCTTTCAAAGTTTCGGAGGGGCAAAAATCAAAAGGCCATCTTTAGAATTTTAAGTATCCAAAATGAAAATTGTGACGATTTAAAAAACAAGGGCGGCTCCAACATCATGCATGCAGAAAGACAGTGAGGAAGACAAAGCAGCGAAATCTTGCAGAATAGTGAGGAGACTGGTAAGTTTTTGTTGAACACTATATCACTATAATAAGTTTCAGTAATTCATATTCATAAACCAGGGTGGTAGGGAGGTGCTAGGGAGGACCGATGTCCTCAGAGGTTCAAGTGGGTGCTTGAACATAGGGAGTTAGTGCTTCCTTCTAGTTGGTTCTAGAGAAACCAGGGATTTGGTGCTTCCTTCTAGTTGGTGCTAGAGAAACCAGGGAGTTGGTGCTTCCTTCTAGTGGGTGCTAGAGAAAAAAAAGAGTTGGTGCTCTCAGCAAGTTGCATCTTGCAAAATAGAGGTTGTAGCCTCACAATGAGTAGGTTCTCATATGTATGATAATGTAAAGAATGTAAATAATTCTTATCATATAAAGAAGAAGAGGTTTGTTTTCCCTTTATGGGTTTCCTCGGGAAATATCTGTCTCTATGTATCTCATATATGTGACTGATGTTGAATGTTCCATTGCTTATTTTCCTGCATTATTTTGATTATCATTGAGTGCCTTGTAAAGAATTTAAAAGAAGCATAATTGTTTAAGCACGGTAACAACTGATTCATGTCCCCCCCCCCCTCTCAGTTGTCCAACAAAAGCTTACCTAATGACCAGTTGGGGCAAATAGCAGGTATCACGTGACACGTGGGGTTCTATCCTTCAACCTATGCTCAGAACACAAACAGAATAATAACCAAGTCACCGTATGAGAAAGGAATTATGCATGCAATGGTATACCCGTAGGTGCCTTAGTCATCTCGTTAGTACTACCATACTTTATAGAATAGAGTTACAAGTTATGGAGGCATGATATCTCTCACAGGATGAGGCTAAAGGTTTAAGATTAATTCCATAAAGATAAACATAAAACCATTAAAGACTGAGAAATGACTTAGTATTACATTTGTTACAGGAGGAGGGAATTAATATGGTGAGATAACCAGGGAGCTTCCAACTCTTAGAGGAACCCTATAAAACCCTGCTTCAAGAACTGAAAACCAAAGGAGTAGACCAAGATGTAGATCTATGTAGAAACAGTAACTGATTACAGTGCTAATGTGATGTATGGGATGCAATAATTTACCTTTTCGACTGCAGTAGGAACACCAGACTGCCTGAAGCCTCTCCCACCATTAATCAGGACGGGACTACCATTGTTTCTAACCAAGAACAGAGGAATGAATAATGCGCAGAGCAAAACACTTGACATCTATGGAGGGAAGTGTTACATTTACCTACCTTGGCTTCGCCAGATATGTTTTAGTGAGGGCTACAAAATAGTACAATGCCATGTGACACGATGGAGGTGGCACGATTTGTATTGAACACAGTGGCCAAGCGATAGCTCCCAGGTGGTACTCTTGCAAGTAGTCATTAATAGGTTAGACAGAGGTTTTAATCAGTGTCTGACAAATCCTTTATTCGACTTCATACCAAGTTATTGCAGAATGTGAGGAAAATTAAGCTAGGGTTGCGACTATACCCATTTGTCGTGCCCATCTCTCATTCAGTTAAAGGTCTGACCATCAGGTTCAATCATGTTATCGATCTCAGGAGGAATAATTGTTATCGTTGTGATTCTTAATGATGTCAATCGTTAACCATATTTTAGTACTATGGTTATAGTGGTCGGAGGTTGAACCATAGACATTTTTCCACGAAGTATATTACTTAGAAATTTAAACATGTAAATCCACCATTATATTAAAGTCTGCAATATATTCGATAAAGGCGTATGCATATTCTTTGAACCCTATTTTGTATAGGACTCCTATATGGTATAAGTAATGTTTATGCATAGAGATGGTGGAAATTCTAGTTGGGGTTTTAATATTTTAAATGTTAACCCTTTATACTTTCCCTAATGTATAGGAATATTTTTAGCTAGGATACTAGGGTATAGCGAAGCTATCCCTTAATTATTGTATATGTGGGTACTGTGTAGCATGGAATAATTTAGAGATAAATTCTCTTATATATGATATTATGGTTGTATGAATAAAATGGTAAACGTAAACCTTGAGAAAGTCAATAGTGATGACAAAGCTACCTACATATATTTAGTTTATGATTTTCGAAATAAGTTGTTCAAAGAGGAAAAGAGATTTAATGTCCTTAATAAAAAAAAACATTATTTGGTAAATTTGGGGAACATTACATATGGTATCAGAGCAAAGGTTACAACACTTGTAACTCAAAGCAGGGCCAAAATTTTTGTTTAGTACATGTTATTTTCGTTTAATGAAAAACTAACAAAAACACTTATTGTTACAAACAAACAAAAAAAAATTATTTTGTGATAATGGCAGCACAGAATGAAGAGGAGATCAGACTCGAGGAGAATCATGATCAAGGACCTCCTAGAGATCCTGGGTAGAAAAGTGAAGGAAGTTCAGCCACCCAGGTTCTGGAAACAATAAGGAACCTTATCGTGGAAATGCAATCTTTCAAGGCAGATAATGAGAAACTAAAAAAGGCACATGAAGACCAGCAGGAAATAAATGAAGTACTGTTGCATAGCATAGTAACAAAGAAGATCCCAAAATACAATGACAAGGGAGAAGAGGTCAGCAAAAGAGCTTCCAAAAATTCTAGTCCTTAAGCATAAAACCAGACAGTTCTTCCAAAGGAAACCCAACAGTAGAAAATAAAAAAACCACAGGAAAGAAAAGGAAACAGGTGGATCACCTGGAGGGTGAATTTAATAAAATCAAATTGTCCACCTTTGATGGAGAATCTAGGACAGGGGAGGAGGTTGAACCATGGTTAGTGGAAATAAAAAAGTATTTCCATATTTACAATTATTCCAGCAACATGAAGGTCAAAATGGCCATTTATAACCTGAAAGGAAAGGCGAGTATATGGTGGCAGGACCTGAATTTGGCCAAAGGATTAAAGGAAAAATAGATGGAATGGTGGAATTTCAAGAAATACTTCAAGAAACAGTATTTATCAGAAAGTTATTACAAGATAAAGACAAAAGAATTTTATGAGCTAAGACTCATCCAGATGACCATGGATGACTTGATAAACAAATTTCTTGAGTTATTAATATTTGTGCCTTATATCAGGGAAGACAAAGTAAAAATCCAGTGGTTCCTAAGTTGCTTACCACAGTCCTATAAGGAAAAAATTGAATTCGACAACCCCAAAACATTAAGTGACGTTTTTATAAAGGCTCGAATGTGCTATGAATAGTACAAACAATAGTCTGAACTTCCCAAGGCTTGGACAAATAAGAAACAAGACAAAATAAATCAGCGGAAGAATGGCTTTCAAGCGGCCCCTTTCCGGAATGCAACAAAGAATTTCCCAAGGAAATATTTTCAATCCAATAACCAGAACACCCAAGGGGGTGGGAGACTAGTTAATCTGGGAACCAAGAAGTTTTGGGACATCCTCAAAGAATCATTAAAATGTTGGCAGTGTGGAGAACCTCACTAAAGGAGGAAATGTCCACGTTTAACTTTTGCAGTAAGGACCACAGTTCATAACCTACAAGATGTTGTTGATACTGAGAGGGGGTTGAATCAGTATCAAGTACAATTTAAAAACCTTTTCAACTTGTACTTAAAACATTCAATTATATCCAATGAGAAATGAACAATAGTATAAGAGTTACACCAATACACCATCATACACCATGCACAATATATGAGAAATAATCAATAGTTATTGTTCATGGGAAGTAATGACTTCCAAAGATAGCTACATATTCCAAATATAAAGGGAGGGATAAACCTCCAAGAGGAAGATACAATCCTCCAATATCAAGAGAGGTTTGACCTCTCCATCCTTTCCCCTTCCTTCCACCCAAGAATATATGAGAGATAATAAAACTTTACATTAAATCATCACCATCAACCAACCATCACGTAGAGCCTAATAATGCTTCCTGAGACTTCTTCAACTTTTGTAATTATTCAGTTCTTGGAATACTCTGATCTTGTAGATAATATTACTCAATGTATTCTATGAAACTCATCCAAGTTCCACTCCTTGAATCCTCCCCAAAAATAATTTATAGAAACAATGGTAGAATTTATTTAATTATGGTTTATTCAGGAGAGCGAACTTGTACATAATAACCCGTGCTCAATATTTAACATCAGATTCTAAAAATCGCACACAAGAAACCAAAGTCAGTTATATTTCCAATGAAATTGGTCCCACTTAATTTGGATTCTCTATGAATAATTTATTATTGTTTTACCCAAAACACTTGTTTATTGACTAGCTTCATGACTGGTTAAAAACCATATATTCCACAGAGTGTATCTCCATAATTGTAGCAAATAAAGAGTTGAAACTTTTACCACTGGTACCTTGATATGTCTTCTCAATACCATAGAAATTTAAGAATCTGAATTGTTCTAGAAAAAAAGTTATAGCGAAAAAGGTAAGATAACCTGAAAATAACATACCTTAGAACACATCACCGAAAGACTTCAACCTCTCTTGAAATATGGCCTTCTTTACTTCTGATTTCCTCTAAAATTAGACTTTTGTGTCAAATTAATGTATAATGATATTTATTTAATTTGATAATATCTTTGATAACCCTCTGGAGGAAACCAAATAATAGGGGGATTATATCTACACCCAATCCAGGCAGGTCCTTCCTCCTGGATCATTCTGGTGTACCTTTCCACTCTAAAGGTAGCTGCAAAAAATTTATTCAAACCAAAGGGTTCCCTGCTCTTGACTTCATTTGAGGACGCATCCCATATTAGTTTGTAAGTAGCAAGAGCTTCTTATTTAATTTCCCTAAAATATGTTATGCTTGAACATGTAAATTGTCGGTGGATAGGAGCCAAAGATTCTACCACACCTTCCCTCTTCATAAATGTCCTATTGTGCATGATGGATTGGAAGGATTTTGGAGGTTCCCCTCTGATCTAGAGATCTAACCCACTCTCCCTTTTCATAAAGGTCTTATGTGCTTTTGCCCACCTGATTTGGTTTTTGGTGAAGGACAAAAATGCTTGGAACTATATGTCCCAAATAAAAGGACCAGGGTTCTCTATCCTGTTATCTTCCAAGATGAAGTTATGGAGGTATAGCTCATACAGAAAGTATTGCACTTTCTCTTCCTACTCTCTAAAACATGAAACAAACTCAGAGACAATGGTGAATTTAATTGGTTTACCTACTCTAATAGCTTTCACTCTCAGCAACAAATAACGCTCTAATAAAAACAAGGTATAATTAGTAGCAGGAGCCCTGCAATCTATTGCATCATTGTATACATCACAAATTTATTTGATTTGCTCCAAAGATTTATCTAATTGGTTTTGTACCTTCTTCACCTTCCCTTGGGCTCTATTAATCTCAGAAAAAGTTTTGTTTTATGTTGTTGAAATGGTCTTAATATGTTTAACAACTTTTTGATGTTCTTCCATATTGACCATCTCACTTTTGCATTGTGTTAAGGTCTGTTGGGTTTGCACCAACTCTGCTTCCAATCTATCAATGATGGCACTTTGCTCAAAAGACTGAAATACTTCTTCAGCCTGACAGGATGTTTCTTCTATTGCTGGGACATATGTATGGGTTTCTACGTCAGTGGTCTCTAGAGGAGAAGGAAAAATTGTGGGAATCACTTCCTCGGGTTGAGCAACTACTCCTTCTAGAATTTCTAGTTGAGCTTATGTTTCATGTGCCTCCAAAGGAATCTCTTCTTCATTTTGAACAACTTCTTCCTTTGTTGCTGCAATCTCAGTCTGAGGTTCCATATCTGTTGTCTCTTCAGGGACATGACATGCAACTCTCTATGTGTTCCTACAGAACTTGTATGGATTGTCCTCCTAGGAAGTGGGTTCCTTCCCTGTGTTCCAGGCCTTTTGGTCTTCTTTCTTTCATAGGCCTTGTCAGCTTGCTCCAATTGTTTTCTTAATTCTTTAATAATTTCTTTGAGTCTTCCAACTTTCTACTTTAATCCTTTTAACCCTTCTTCTCAACAACTTGTTTTCCTGTTTTAACTTTCTGATTCTGCTATGGATTTTTCCTATTGTTTTCTATTTTTGTGAAATGTCAAAGTTTTCCTCACCTTGATCAGTCAATAATTGTTCCTTTGTTTCTTCTATGTGCTCTACCTGCACTACAGGGTTATTTACCTCAGTTTGAGGTTATGCATGTGTTGTGTCTTCTAGGAATGACATCTCTATGTCAAGGAGGTCCACATCAGGGTTTGAAAAAGAAGCTTGTTCTTGGTGTTCTTCAGGCATGTTTGTGTCTTTGTCAATTGATGTCCCTAAATTCCCTAGAACCTGAGCCATTTCTACCTCATAAATTTTGAAAAATTGTTATGTGAGGTGTTCTAGTGATGGTTGGGTATTTTGCTGAGTGATTGCTTGTGGGGTTTGTTCTGTCTGTCTGATTTCCTGAATTTTTTCCTGTGAGGATTGCTCTGTCTGTATCATTTCCTAGGTTTCTCCAGGTTGTGTTATCCCTTTTCTTCTTTTTTTCTTCTCAGTGGGGGTTTTAGGGACAGTAATTGTCCTTTTTCTCTTTTTCTTTGATGCCTATGCCTGTGAGGTCTGAGTCTCTGCCAATTGGATGGGTTCTACCTCAATTTCAGGTTGAGGAAATGGAACTTCCATTTGGGCAGTAGATTCTCCTTACTGTTCTACTTCAATTCCCTGTAGTGGGTTTTCATGATGTAATTCAGGTTGTTCCAGTTGTAGAGGATTATTGGCCTCGATAATATCACCCCAGGTTATTTGAGTTTGACTCAAGGCCTTATTTACTATCGGTTTTACTAATCCATGGTGGCTAATGATAGTAACAGGATCTTTGGCCTTCTATGTTCTTATAGCAACCGCATGTAACATGGCATTTAGAAAAAATAGTAAATTGATTACTAACTGTTGTTTGAGTGTTGCTAACAGTTTGAGGTGGTGTGGTCGGATCACATCGTACCTTCCATCGTGGGTGATATACCTTTGTATTACACCTGCCAGTTCTTTTCATGGCTTGTTGAGAGCATTGGGGTTAAGTCCCTTTCCCTTTTTATGGAGTTCCTCTCCAAGATCTATGAAATATTCTACAACTTCTTTGAGCATTGTATATATTCCATTCCAATGTATGCATGTGTTAGGGAGGCCTGTAATCTCTGCTATGATTTCCTCAGTGACTGGAATTCGTATATCTCGAACCATGGAGACTCCTCCCTGCAAGTTCTGGAAGAATTCAAGCATGATGTTTGTGTCATATCCTTGCAACCAGTTGAAGTACTCCGTCCACCCCAGCTGGTGTAATATTTCTCTTGCTTGTTCAGTTACCTGTAGTAATGTTGGCTCTCGGCGCACACTTTGGCCACCCATATTTTCTATGAGTAGGTGAGGACGGTTATCGTTCCTTTCTACATCTTAACTCAACCAACTTTTGAAACAATAGAAATATAATATAGAACAACACTCTGTATATTTCAAAAATGTGAATTTTTCCTCATTTACTGCACTCATTGTAATCTATCGATAAATGTGTTGAGTATTTACCCCCCATAAATGGAAAGGTCGACCTCGACCGTCAAAAGTACGAGTGTAATAATGGAAGATAGTTCTGGTGCGATGTGATTACTATGCCGTTGTCGCCACTGGAAAGACAATCATTAATTACTTTTCAAAAATCACTTTAGTATTAATTATGAACAATCATCATTTTTTGTGGGAGCATACTTATGTCAAAAAACATTTGTGGAAAAATATTCCGAATAAATTTAAATTTGTTCATATGTTTTAGAAATATTCCACATATCATAATGTTGTTACTTTCCCTTGTTTGTTGGATATAGCCGTAATGATAGCCTCATTGTTTAGAAAAGGATATCTAAGAACACATAAAAACTTAGCGTGTTTAAGGTAAACTTCGATACCATAGGCAGAGCCACTGCTACCAGCAGGCATCCATAGCCTCGGCGGGGTTTCCTTTTAATCCATAGATGGGCATGTATCATTAATAAATAGTTTGAATTGTCGTTTCCCAAGAAAACCATTATCTTGGTTTGGTAGCTATATGATTATAATTCCACTCACTAGATCATAACCTAAGTGAACAAGTCGGCTCGTGATGAGACCTCTTGTCCTTTGACGGGAAAAATTCCAAAGGCCATTGCCCTGGTGTGGTAGCCATAGTGGGAATGTCACTTATGTTATTCTCTGATGATCATGGTAGGTTATCTCATTATGAGACCCCCTATCCTTTGTGGGAGAAGTTTATTACTTTATTGAAAACTTTATTTTGTTTTGATTTATTTTTTATTTTTTTTATTTTTTTTAGGCTCTATCAAGGGAGGCTCATCTACTCCTTAAGAGTGAGGGATGGCGTAAGAAGTGTAAGAATTCCAAGTAAGAATGTGTTTGAGATTCCTTATTATGATATGAAATAAATTATCATTCAAGTATATGTAGATATATAGGGGAAAGAAACGAATTAGGGCGGTTAATGAATTGTGAACAAAATTTAAGATAATTCGGAAAAAATAATCCAGAAATAGTTTGCTAAGGTATGTTAAATGATCCACACAAAAGGATAAATCAGAACTAGTGTTGATGAAAATGTATTAGTGAAGATCATATCCAAAGGAGTGACTGGCATAATGGCATGTTTTTTTCACAAAGAATCATGACTTTTGAGAAAAAGGAACAGCAATAAAAAATGTACAAGGAACAACATCTATTTATTTTCAAATGAACAGCACTATCTGAAAAAGAAACAGCAGACACTATAAAGGAAGCATCCGTATAACAGACGGAATGGAAATCGTTATTTCGAAGGAATGAGAAATCACACAAAGGGAACATCATTTGTGCAAAGGTGACAACAGTTGTTCTTTTCAAAGGAATAACAATCGTATCATTTTAAATGAACATCAGTGATAATGTACATCTTCTGTGAAAACAGGGTTTGTATTTACTGTGTTTTTGTGAAGTGATGATATGAGAAAGGAATAGAAAAGAGTGCTAATTACAGTCATCTTTTTAGTTTTTATTTCGTCAAATGACTTTCCTAAAAAGACTAAAACTCAATCAAATTTGTAAAGAAACTATATACAATATGTACAATGCTGATAAAAATCATCGTTTATGAAGTTGAAGTTGTTGGGTTACCTTCCCAACTAACTAAAATCTAAACAGTATGGTCCTTACTTACTTCTTAGCAGAAGGATTCTTTTGAACGTGGGTGATGGTAGAGTCATAGTCAATGTCCATTTACCAGGAAAGGAGAATCAGACCCATCGATGGTAACTAAAGTGACAATTCCATTGTTGTCTACTTCATTGATTTCATATGGTCCCAACCACCTTGTCTATAATTTTCCAGGAAAATCCTGAAATCTGAAGTCATAGAGAATGCCCAATCACCTTTCTGGAAGGATTTTTTCTTGATATTTTTATCGTTCCATCTAGCTCTTTGTTGTTGAATAACAATTGTGCGCTGCAGGGTGGACAACCATGCTTTGTTCAACTCATTGAGTTGTTGCAGGTGTTGTTTATGTGCTTCTGTAAGATCCAGTCCAATGTCATGAGTCATCCTTAGAGTCTTGATCTCAAACTCAATTGGAAATATAGGTTCTTTACAATAGACTAAATGATAAGGAGAGTAGCCAGTGGTGTTACACCACATTGTACAATAAGCCCATAAGGCGTTTGGAAGCTCGGTTGCCCAATTCTAACAATTTGTTGAGACTGGTTTTGTCAAAATTGCCTCCAAGACTTTATTGGTACTTTCTACTTACTCATTTTCCTATGGGTGGTATGGGGAAGTAACTCTATGTTTAATATGGTAATTGTCCAAGGTGGTCGTGATTCTATGGGTTGTAAATTGCGACCCTCCATCGGTGATTACTTCCCTGGGTAATCTGTAGCATACAAATAATTTGAAAAGAAATTTAATGATTGCTTCCTTTGTTGTATTTCACAAGGCTTCTGCCTCTACCCATTTGGTCATGTAGTATGTTGCAACTAGTATATAGGCCTTCTGATTTGACTTTGGGTTGAAGGGGCCAACAAAGTATAGTACCCATCTCTCGAAGGGTTCTGTGACTACTTGTGCTTGCAGGGGGAATTTCATCAACTTGGCCTGGTCGACCCATCCTTTGACAGTTGTCGCAGGCCTGGATATATTTCTTTGCGTCTTTGAATATTAAGGGCCAATAATAGCCCATTTGTAAGATCTTATGCCCAGTCCTGTGGTCTGCAAAATGTTCGTCATAAGGCTCATCATGACCTACCTTCAGTATGTCGTATATTTCATCATCTCTCACACATCTTTGGATCTAGAGATCACCCCCTATGTGGAAAAGATATCCACTAATCCAGGTGAATTGTGCACTGTGTTGGACGATAAGTTTCCTTTCCCTTGATGATAGGTGTGTTGGTAGTTTCCCGGTTGCCAAATAATTTGCCACATAAGCATACCAAGGTGGCTTAGTAGTGACAGCAAATAGATGTTCATCTGGAAAATGGTCTTCAACTGTCAAAGAATCATTTTTTTTGGGTACGCGACACAGGAATTATGCGACAAGATTCTCTCTTCCGGGTCTATCCTTGATGGTGATATCGAACTCCTGCAGTACCAATAACCACAGAGTAACTTGCCCATTAGTAATAGGTTTATTATCTAAATATTTAATAGCAGAATGATTAGTATACATAATAACTGGATAGCATGTTATATAGTGACGAAATTTATTAATAGCATGTATAACAGCTAAAAAATCTTTTTCTGTTACTGTAGAATTTAATTCAGCGGGAGTAAGATTTTTTCTAATAAAATAAATATCATAGGGTTTCTTGTCTTCTTCATGTCCAAGGACAGTGCCTATGGCGATATCTGATGCATCTGTAGAGATATGGAATGTTATTTTCTAGTTTTTTCCTCTCAGCACCGGTGTTGTTGAAATCATCTTTTTGAGTCTTGTGAATGCCACGTTACACTTATCATACCATTGAAATTCTGCATTACCAGTTAAAGCATGTAAGGGTGCAATAGTTCTTGCAAAATTTTCCATGAATCTGCAATAGTATTCTAAAGTGCCAAGAAAACTACGTACCTCAGTTCGTGTATGTGGTGTAGGTAGATTAAGGATTACCTCTATTTTTGTTGGGTCTACACTGATTCCATCTACAGAAATATAATTCCTTAGTACCACACCTTTAGTCATCATCATATGATATTTTTCATGACTTAAACATAACCTGGTAGCAATGCATCATTCCAGTACCTTCTCCAGATTGTTTAGAGCTTGGTCAAATTCGTTGCCATAAGGGGTGAAATCATCCATGTAAACTTCAAGCCCTTCATTAATCAAATCAGAAAATATGCTCAGAATATCCCTCTGGAATGTGGTTGGAGCATTACATAATACAAAGGGAAATACTTTGTGTGCAAACGTACCCCAGGGACATGTGAATGTAGTTTTATATTGATCTTCTGGGGCAATCTGGATCTAATTATAGCCACTAAAACCATCCAGGAAGGAGAAAAACTTCTTCCCTTCTAAAGTATCAAGGACCTGATCAATAAAAGGTAGGGGGAAGTGGTCCTTCTACGTAGCTTTGTTGAGTTCTTTGTAATCTACACAGATTCTCCATTTCCCATGCTTCTTGGGAACGATCACTAGTGGGGAAACTCACCGACTGCCTGAAATAGAGTATATAAAATCTACATCCAATAGTTTTTG
The DNA here is from genome assembly GCA_032191745.1 of Picea mariana. Classification (NCBI taxonomy): domain Eukaryota; kingdom Viridiplantae; phylum Streptophyta; class Pinopsida; order Pinales; family Pinaceae; genus Picea; species Picea mariana. The sequence goes on from JASDQU010880888.1 coordinate 21,499, forward strand.
TCATTCTTATTTAACAACATCCCTAAGGTGAGGATTAAATCTTCTTTGAGGCTGTCGGATGGGTCGGGAATCTTTATTAATATAAATATGATGTATGCAGAGTTGCGGATCAATGCCCTTCATGTCAGGATACTCCCAGGCAAAAGCCTATTGATATTTATAAAGGATCTGAATCAATTTGTGTTATTGTTGCTCATTTAAATTAGCATTAATGTTCAGAAACCTCCCTGGTGCAATCTCAAATGATTCGTTGTTATGAAAAGTAGTAGTGGGGATTTGTTGTTCCATTAATTCTTCCAGTGGATCTCCATGTGCTTCACTATCTAGAACAACTTTCAGAATTTGGCATGTTGGATTAGTTATAATGGCTAGGTTGTTAATGAAGCTATTGATCATGTCATATTCTAGTTCATTCTTAAGTCTGAGAGCTTCTTCCAGTGTGAGAGGGGATCATAGATCTTTTTATAGATATCTAGGTGGTGGCAACTATGGATGTATGATAGACAGGCTTGGTTTAGCTGGAGGGTACAGGATGAGATTTTTTGTAACACCTCCTCTATAAATCATCATGTTGGTCGTGCGACATCCTATGTATGCATATTTCTTTGCGAGCCATGGTCTTCCCAGTATCAATGGATGTCCATCGAGTCCACTTCTTGGGTTGATAATGAGAAAACTAGCTAGATATTCGCAAGATTCGAATCGCTATATCCTGTAATGTCCCAATTGGTTTAACTACTGATCGATCAGCCAATTGTAACATAATTGGGGTAGGTTCAAAGGAGGCAAAGCCTAGGGTGTTGTAAGTCTCAATGTTCAGGATATTAATGGTTGCCCCCAAATCCACTAGTGTATTTGGAAAAGAACAGCCCTGTATCTGAACTGTTACTATGGGATTCCCTGGGTCTGCATATTTGACTGGTTCGTGTCTACCTAAAATGAGATCTGACAAGGCTCCTACCACGTGAATAGTTGATGATGGATTTTAACTTTCCTTAGAGGCTTCTTCCCACATAGTTCCTTAATTGTCTTTGCATAAATTTGGATGTCTTGCAGAGCCTGGAGGAGTGGGATCTTAACATATAGATTCTTGAGTTCCCCTATGATGTCAAAGTTAGGATACATTCTTGGTTTTTCTATCATCAACCTTTCGAGGAACGGGGGAGGAGGAGTTACATCCCCATTGGGATTCTGTTGCTTGATTGTGTTTCCTCCCTCTTTTGTTTCTTTCATTATGACCACAGTTGAGGGTGTTATTGTTGGTTGTATATTACTTTTATTCTCCTACTCTTGGTGAAGGTTACTTTCTTTAGGATAAATTATGCGTCTTGACCTCAACCGGAGTTCATTGCACCCTACAAAGTTGATTTCCCCATCCACGTTCTCAATAATTTGCACAAGTTGGGTTGGTCTATTATTAGGATTTGGGTGGGGTTGAGTTGGTAATTGAGGGCGCAATTGCAGTTGAGAGTTATAGGGTAGTTGGAGTGGGGCTTGTAGAGTGGGTTGAGTTTGAGGGGCCATCCCCATGGGTTGATTGGTTATTCCCATGGGGCGAATTTTGGTTCCAATTGGGGTTTTGGGCAGCTGTGTTGGACCATTGTGAACGATAGGGGTTGTTGTTTGGATTTTTCCAAGATGAGGTAGGGTATTGCGTGTTAGCCCAAGTGGAATTTGCATATGGTTGATTTGGCCAAGTGGGATTTGTAGCTGGATATTGTTGGGACTGCCAGGTGGGGTTAGTAAATGGTTGGCCCTGCCATGTGTTTCCAAAATTTTATTGTTGATTATACTGCCCAGAAAAGAAAGAAGAGGGATCCTGGAGTGTACCTGGGGGATGGGCCTATCATTGGCGATGTTGAGCTATCATATATAACGGTTATGTTTCCTCTTTTTATTATTTAAATACATATTTCAGTCCTGGGGGTGACGAACATTGCTCTGTTGCATGATCTTTGGCACAAATGGCACAAACCCGAACCACATCCAGAGGGGATTCCCTTAGACCATGTTTCTTTCTACATTGGTGGAAAAATATGGCCAAAGTATGTTCTACTTCTGCTTGTTTCTGTTTAGCCTACAAGACATCCAATTGTGTAGTCAGAGTGCTCAGAATGTTAGTTTTGAAATTTTCCAAGAGATTACCGACTTCTACCCAGGTAACACCCCCGCTGGTAATATTGCTATTTCTGGTGAGGGGAGCCCGCATCCCTGATATATTCTGTGTACTTCCACGTGAGCATCTGATGCACAATTGAACAATGTTATCATAAGTTTCTTGATAAATATCACTCTTCCCCATTAAATTCGATGTTTCTACCCATTCATCCTTCATTCCTTTTATCATAGTGGCTTTGAGTACCTCACCTAGTAATGTACCATAAGGAGATATTTGCAAATTATATTGAAACCTTTCAACATATTCTTCTAATGTCTCGTTTTCCTTTGCAGTCATTTGAAATATTTCATCTTTTAGATCCATGGTTCTACAATAATCCTGATATTTTGTCAAGAAGGTTTGTTTCATTTCATCCCATGAATTTATAGTTCCCCCTCCTAATCCCATAAACCAACGCAGAGTTGCTCCTTTCAAAGTGGAAGGGAACAGTTTAATTTTTTGGGTTTCATAGGTGTAGTAATAACCCCTACATAGGACATCAAATTCAAATAATAATGCATCTGGGTCCTCTGAAATTAATCCATGAAAGGTTGGCAGATTTTGTAAGGGGATTGCTTTCATGGGGGAAATGGTAACTGGATCGAATATTGGATATTCCAAAGTGGAAGTCTAGGCTCGTGGTTTATTTGGTTGTTCCATTTGGTTGAATATATGCCAATAATCTTCAGGAATTTCTTGCCCTAGGTGTTCTATTCAGGGTGATTGATTGCTTGATCCCCTAGGGGATTTGATTGCACTACCTCTATCTGGCATTTCAGGTATTCCCTCTTCTATCACAAGAGATCCAGGATTAGGTGAGGGGTTTGCCTTAGCAACCCTACTGGTATCCCCTTCTCCTTCCTCTGTATTACAAGAGTTTCCCTCGTCTAAAGGATTGAGAGGTGGAAGATATGTATTTTGAAAACTTTGTTCAGTCCCTTTTGTTTTGTTATGAACCTTAGCATGGGTTGTAGTTGGTGAAATTGTTGCCTAAGGGATTCGGGTAGAACCTCTCTTGGGTCCAACCGAAGCTTGAGATTTAGCTTTTCGGAGATGTCATGTATGAAAGTGCTTCTTCCAGGGAGCACTGGGCCCTGGGATTTTGTAGTTTTTGGTGGGGTTTTGGTTTTTCAGGTTCTTTCTTCTTAGTTATACACACTTCACACAAAATTATAAGAACCTAAGCAACCTCTATATATCAGCTAGAGGTAGGCACTAGCACAAGCATTTTACTTGTTTCCTGCATAGGTTCTTACCTTCTGTCTTCAATACCTCATCCTCCAGAGACACAACCTATGCTACCTTTGACACTCTCCCTGGAAATGGTGCCAAAATGTTGGGCTCTAAAGATGTCCTAAAAACAACCTTAGTTTAACATTAATTTATCAACCCGAGGATTCATCATTTATCTCAATAATATCAGCAAAGTCTATGCAGATAACTGTAGAGGCCAAAATCGTGTAGTTAAAGAAAACCTGATTTTATCAACAATCAAGTTCCTCACACATTCATTAACATTCTAAAACTAAGATATTACTTAACATAATTGTAATCTGATTTATAACATGTTGTGAATTAAAGGAATTAATTGAATTGTTGAATTGATCTAATTAAGAAATAGTAATTGGATCTATGAAAAGATTGACAAATTGATCTATCAACAATTATTTAACCTGCTAGAAAGAAATAACTAAGTACTGTAAATTGAGAAGGAACAACAACTGAAAGGAACAAAAAATACTAATTTATGCGAAAAGGGACAGCAAATGCTAATTTAAGTGGAAAGGGACAGCAAATTCTAAATTAAGCGAAAGGAACAGCGCGTGTGAAAATGAGAGGAATTGTCAAGTAGTAAACTACAACATTGGAAACTGAAACAACAATCGTTAATATTCAAATGAAACGCCTATCTTTCGTAAGAAAACATCATAATATCATTAACACACTTATGCATTTATCTTAACTATGGAAAAAGAGATTTAAATCACAGAATGGAAATCAAACCAATACAATTACAGACTGAGACAGTGACTCCTTCAAACTAGGCCCTTGGTCTTCAGAAGCACTGCTACTGGAAACTCAGTATGCAAGAATGGTGAAAATGCCAAAAAATTCTATTAATTCCATAACTGATACAACATTTACGAAAGACTGCTTGCACAGAGCAATTCTAAATTCTGAATGTTTGGAAATAATTCTTAGATAGCTTTCTCTCATTCATTACCCTCTATATATTACAATGATATGGGTAAATTAAGCTATCCTGAGGATCGAGAGATCCTCATGATTGATTTAACTATTTATAAAGTTTACAAAATATGGAATCAATCTTCCTCCAAACTGCTTTGCGCCTCATGTCTTCAACCTTCAACAATCTTCGTATCTTCAAAATCTCCTTAACTATCTTGGGTTTGACAATATTTATTCATTCCTACGCTAAAATCAAACAATTCCAACCGAATATTAGAATTTATCTAACATTACTCAATAATATTTCTAGAAGACATTTTAATCATTTTCTATCCTAATTATTCCTAATTAACAGAAAAATTCAATCAAGATTACATCATGAACTATGGAAATAAGGAGGATATTTGTACCTTTTTCACAACTCAACAATTATGCAATGACAATTCAAGAGCAGTCAATGATATTCTAGGAGGATTAACTAATCCTATATTTGTAAAGGTATTGCACTGTAAGTCAGCAAAAGAGATATGGGACAAATTGAAGGTCATATATGAAGGGGACATCAAAGTCAAGGAAGCCAAACTGCAAACCTATAGAACTCAGTTTGAAAATTTGAAAATGGAGGAAGAAGACATAGCTGAATATCTTCAAAGAGTTGATGAAATTGTCAATTCAATCAAAGGATTAGGGCAAGAACTAAAAGACAAACCCATTGTCCAAAATATATTGAGATCATTACCTATGAGGTATGATGCCAAAATTTGTACCCTTCAAGAGACTAGATATTGATAAGATCACGGTAGATTAACTATATGGGATCCTTACATCATATGAGATGAGAACATGAAAAGAAAGACCAACAAAAGGAGAAATTGCCTTCAAGGCATCAAAATCAAGGAAGAGGTAGGAACAAGTACCTAATGAATATTTATCAGAGATATATGATGAAGAAGTAGTTAACTTTATGAAGAAACTCAAGAAAGGGATTGGTAAATACAAGGGAATGTTTCCTCTGATATGCTTCAACTATGGAAAAGTTGGACACTTTTCTAACAAATTTTCATATCCCAAGCAGGAGGATAGTGATGATGAGGAAATACAGAATCATAAAGAACATAAGAAGGGTAAGAAAAAGAACAAAAATAAATACTACAAACAGAAGAAGAATCTCTACACCAAAGAGGACAGCAGCTCTTCTAAAGAAAGTGAAGATGAATATTCAGAGCTTCTATTTATGGGAATACAAACTCAATATAATGATGTAGATGTTGAAGAAAACTCTGAATTTGAAGGAGAAGAAGACCTAGAAGCATAATTGATCAGTGCTCTAGAGGAACTAAGAAACTATAAAAATAAGAACAAGTTACTAACGGAACAACTTCAAGAGTTTGAATAAGCACATCAATCCAGAGAAGTAAATGCATCAAGAACCGTCAAAGAATCAGAGAAGATAATCAGTGATTTGAAGTCACAAATCCTAGAAGCTAAAAGAATTGAAGAACTCATTTTAAATCAACTCAATTATAGAGAACAAGTATGTGAGAAGCTAGAAGCTGAGATTGAGTTGATAAAAGGTGAAATTGAGAAAGAAAATAAGGGATCAAAATTTGAAAATGGTTCAAAAATCTTGGATGAAATTATCAGTAGTCAGAGGTCACCAAACAACAAGATTGGTTTTGGGATACACTCAAGAATAAACTTCTACATCACAAGGATCTATCAAAAGACCAATAACATATGCAGATGCTCTTAAAATATCCTTAAGAAGAGAATATAATAAGGCAAGGATGATGCCATTGGAGACCATCCCAAATAAACAAAACTCAGCACCCCTTACTAAAGAAAGAGATGACAAGAAGAATACAATTCACCAAAATAAATCCCTCTAATAGATATCAGCATATCTTCCTTGGACATTGTTATTCTTGCAATAATTTTGGACACAAATCTATACACTGTAAAGCCTATGGAAAGCACAATCCAAAGAATGTCCAAAGAAGCAAGAAGTTTAATACAGAGAAAAGAAACTACAACTCTTTCTCTTCTTTACAAAATCTCAATGTTGAATGCCAAAGATGCAACAACTATGGCCATAAAGCTAGTGAATGTAGATTACCAATACAATCCTTGAAGATAGGAAACCCTAACAAACAAAATAAGAAGATATGAAAAATAAAATTGGAAGTACAAAGCAAGAATGATGATGAATGTATTGCACCTGAAATTGATGAAGTTAATAATAGGAGAATGGTGGGTAAAGATTCTAATAAGAAATATAAAAATCAAAGTTTTTCATATAAAATAAATCAATCTCAAGAAAGGAGAGTTCCTAAAGAAGAATATGACACAATCATATTTATTGATGATGTCTTGCAAATCAATAGTCCACTAGCCAATGAAAGAAAAATGGAAAAAGAAAATTTTAAAAAAGAAGATGAAGAAGTTTTTGTTACACAAAATAGTGATGATGATGATGAATCTTCAATGGTAGACCAACCAAAATAATTGAGTGATGATGATTTCAAAATTTTTACAATGCTATTTTGATGATCTATTGAAGCTCCTCCTCAATAGAAAATACGAACAGAAGAAAGGAAGGAGAAATCATGGAATACATAATGTTGTTCCTGGTGATGACCTTATGAGTATCGATAAACAAAAAATGTTACTCATGAATGTTACTCTTGGCTGGGGGAAATCATAAATGTGGAAAAAAAATCAAAATTCCATCATTGTTTGTATATATAAAACTTGAAGTCGACAAGGCAAAGGAAATAGCAAGGAATGTGTAGTATGATTTGAAGTACTAATGCTACATATGCTACTAAAGTATGATATGATCCGGACCCAATGAGGTATTCTCAAAAGAATGAGAAACTAGTGAAGAGGCTCCTGGGTTACAAATGGATGAATAGATGACTAGCATCATGAAGAAATTGGGAGCAATCTGGAAAAAAA
>JASDQU010880888.1:51666-63545 GCA_032191745.1 Picea mariana
TAGTAAAGAAATGATTTGGTTACAGAGGTTTATGGATGATGCAGCACCCCCAGCCTCAACAGGTTCTGCGCGACCTCCCGGTCTTAGGATCATTCCAAATCTTCCCCTGAGTCAGAATGAATCTTTGGTTTCTCCACAAGGAATAACACACAAACAAGGTGTATTCCACAACTTACCAAAAAATATGATCGGGGATTTTCTTTTCTTTTTGGGATTTTGGATTTCGTGATTTCGTGAATCCTGTTGTCGAGCCCCTTGTCTCTTCAACCTATGAAACCCGAAATGTCAACGAGGTTTGACTTCTTCAATTTGTCGAACACACACCTCTTGTTGCCACGTATTTCGGCTTTTCGGAACTTGAGTGATCGACCAACACTCGTTCCTCTTCCCTTATGATTTTCTGGTTTCTGAAATTTCTCCTTTTGGCGAGATCGAAGGTCTTTCGGGATTTTCCCTGAAGCTTGACCACTCCCTTGACTTATGTCACATGTATCCTCCGATTAATTCTTAGGACCCACCTTTCGTCTTTTTCCTTTTCACAATTTCGGGAGTTGTGTTGACATGCAACTCTGTCTCTTGACTCCCAGAACCCCGAAACCCGATTGGGCCCATGGCTATTTCCTTCAATGGTTCGGGAATTTTTTTCCTTTCACTCTTCAGGATTTCACGACTTGAGAGATCCACAGCAGAAATTTTCCTCACCTCCCGAAACTCCGATCTCTGAATTCCCAAAACCTCGCCTCCAACGTGATCTACAGCTGAGATCCTTCATGATCCGATGACTCTAGATCTTTCAGTTTTTCATGAACTGGGAGTTTGAAACTCTCGATTCCAAAGATCACTGCCTCCTCTACTTCCCAACACCCGAAGTCCGAAATGTTGAAATCTCAAAATTCACACCAAGGCACGTCGCATTTCGTGACTTTGGGATTTTCAATGCTAAGTGCCCCGGCTCCTTGTCATCAAGATTCCCGGTATGTCGAACCCCGATATGTTGAAATGTTGATGTTTCACACCAAAGGCACGTCGCGTTTCATGACTTCGGGATTTTCAATACTAAGGTCCTGGTTCCTTGTCATCAAGATTCCCGATATCTCGAACCCCGAAATACTGAAATTTCACACTTGATTATCCTTTTCGTGAATCGGGAGTTTGAGTGACTAAGGGTTTTGACCTGCACTCCCAACTTATGGGTCCCGAATTATCGAAATAATTTGACGATTCAGACAGACCATGATCAGCGGTCCACATTGATTCTTGATGTCAGGGTGGTGGATTCGTCCAACTCCTAACCACCTTGCAGCTCCTCTGGATCCTACAGTCCCCACGATTTCGTGAGTTCTCCTCAAAGAATTCTAACCGCCTGATTCACTTCTCAATGACTTTTGCGAGACAAATCGTTGTTCTCCCTCCTGAACTTGTCTTTTATGAGATGCTTTCGACTTTATTTTCCCTTTGAAGTGGTTTGATTTTTGCCTTCCTTTGAAGTGTTCAAAGGTGTTATCCCTCCTGAGCTTTCACTTGCAAATTCAAGTCCCCAAAAGGAATTTTTCTCACACTCCTTGCAGTAATCTTTCAAATAACCTCTGGTTATTTGAGTCCTCGACTCTGTGCACTCGTTGCAACAGCAGTCCTTCCACCTTCACCTTAGTTGATAACTTTTAAGGTTTCAACTAGCCTGCGCACACCTTGCACGTCTCTATGCCTCACCTGCACTTCTGCAGGAAATGAGAACAACGGTATCTCTCCTGCGCTTTCTGAGATAAAACTCAGACTCTTGTCAATGCACACCTTGTGGATGTTTCACTGCACTCCTTGCAGGAACTCTCAAGATGAGAAACAATTGAAACTCATTCTTCTCCTCTATCAAACTTCATATACTTAACATGAAATCACACATTCAACACAGCATTGAAACAAATGCATAAACAGAGAGAATAAAACAACTATAACCATACCATTCAGCAAATGTAAACAGTAAGCATCATAACACCATGAAAATTGAGTCAAAGCTTCATATATTAACTCAAGTGCTCCTGTACATGGGTTCTTCTCTACAGTTCTCTACTACAGCTCAACAGCTTATGAAAAAATCTCTCTTCTTATGTTCTAATGATACAATAATACAAGGGTGAGGGTGTCTATATCCCTTTTCCCTCCTACACTTCTAAAATTGTCTAGTCTCTTAATTCAAATCTACCTACTTTCATTAAACAAACTTAATGTCTATTACATCTGGCAAATGAGAGAAAATTTCTCAAGATTTGTTTACAACATGCAAGTACGCTTCCTTTAACTACTACATTAATATCTACTCATTAATTTTTCAAAAACATTTCAAAATGTGCAAAATGTGTGTTGTGCTTTTCCAGGTGTCTTTCACCTTTATGGTTGCTTGGTTGGCTTCTTACGATGCTCTTGCATCAATGGAGGAATTGGGAAAGAAGTAGGAGAATAACAGGTTGTATTGTCACAGTGAGAGTGTCATTCATCTTGCAAAGAACTCAGCCTTCCATTCAAAGACTAATCATATACAACTCAGGTACCATTTCATACGATCCATCTAGGAAAATGGACATTTGAAGTTGGAAAAGATACATACTAGTAAGAAACCTGCAGACATGTTAACAAAGGGAGTAACCAGGTAGAAATTGGGTTCCTTCTCAGTTTCAGTTGGCCTTCAAGCATGAAGGTGAAGATGAGAAATTTTCCAGGTACAAGGTGTATCATAGTCCAACAGGTACAACAATGGTGGAGTTGTTGTGATAAGTCTCCAAGTGGGAGATTGTTGGTTGTGGAGCCTGATTATCTTCCTGATTCAGATGTTTGTTTCAGCCATGCTTGGACCACATTCCCTAATGGGAGGTGTGGGGGGGCTTTCCACCCCACAAATGTCACCAAGGGGGTTCAAGGGAGGCGGTGAAAATTTCTGTAGCCCCCCCATGGCGGGGGATTCGGGGGCAACGCCTCCGAAAAGAAATATTGAGAAAAAATTGCCTTGTAAAGTATTTTAATTTCATAGTTAATATGGACCATTCATTATAAGGTCACAGATCTGACAGTAGAAGTTATTTTAGGTTTTTTTCCCTAGAAGGAAACCCTCTCTTATGAGATAATTTTATTTTGGTTGTGTATTATTGTGAATATTATATTCTAGGAGAGGAGATTGTGAGAAAAAGAAAAGGATGTTACAACAGGCGTGTTGTAGGTTGTATCCCTTCATTTTGTTGGATAATAAAAAGGAAGCACCTGGAAATTTCTCTAGTGGACGTAGCCCACACTGTGTGAACCACGTATATATGTGTCTCTATTGTATTGTGTATCTTTTGTGTTTTATTTCCACATTTATTTTATTTTATTGCTCAGTGCTCCTATTTGTCTAATACCTTACTCGTGTGAAAAAGGAGATGAATGTGCAAGTGGTTAAGCCGGGGTTACATAGGTCAACGATATTTTCGAAAAATATGAATCATCAGCAGTATCAATTACAAGAGTTGTGGAAAAATATGAATTCCCAAGACCTTCAGGAAAACCAAATGATGACGGGTTCACACCAAAAAATGGTGCAGTGGTGGAACCGGGTGGTAATATATAAGAAGAATAAGAATCAACATATCTTGTGGATGGTGGATGTAATATCCCTAGGTTGAATCCAATTGTAAATATAAATACAAATGTACATAATCTGGTGAGTTGTTTGATATAATTTTGTATGCACATTTCATGGCATAGTGCACGCATGTACTGTGCAGTAAAATGAGGAAGTGTGCATGTTCCAGGATACTGCGTGCAGCATCTTAAGTGAGAGGGATGTTGATGCCAGGGATCCTTTGTGTACATGACATGTTTTATAGGCTGGTGAGCCAGTTATTATAAGCTAGGATGCTTATGTTTTTATTAGGCAGGAGAGCCTAGATGTTAAAGGCCAGTGTGCCTATTTTTGTATATGTCTCGTGATTAATATAAAATACATTGTTGCACATAGACCGACCATGATAAAAGAGATGGGGGACTAAACTCCACTGGTTAGGGAAAGGGAGAGGCCTAAAAGTTAAGGAAAAAGGGCTAAGCTAGGGAGCTGAAGCCAAAAAGGAATATTATATTAATATTTCTTAAATATAAAGTATGGATAATTATTTTATCCTAAGTTCTAAAGTTGGGGACAAGTGGGCCAAAGTATCTCCCAACATGACAAGTGTCAAGTTGGGGACATGCATACATATTGTTGGGACTTAGTTCATTTCCATCATCTTTTCTATTATTCTTCCCATTATTCCTTCCATCATTCAGTCATCCAGTCAATCACCCATGAGCATGCACACACCCATTAAGATATCCTCCGTATCTTCATGACTGCATCTGAACCTGTATCCATAGCCATTCTTTGTTGGTGTAGATGGTTAGCTTGGGAGCTGGACTGAAGAAGTGGGTTGTCAGGCCCGTGGGATATTGAAGAGGCGGGTTGTCAGGCCCGTGAGCAATTCTCTGGGTGAGAGAATTGTTGGAAATTGATTTCCTAAAGGTGTTGAACTGCAGCTACAGTGCTCTGAGACTTCATGTCCGGCCTATTGTCGAATCTCGGAAAGGAAGTGGGGCAACCGAAGGACTATTGAGCAGAGAAGGGGCACACTTCCTAGGGTGGGACAGGCATGTGGGGAATGAGGGACTGTAGGATGTTAGTTTGAGTTAGCACCTGAGATGGACTCTTTCCTGTTGTCTATGAGCCTTTAGCCTAGTTAGGAATCCCTTTACCTCGATGGAGTTTAGTCCCAGCTCGGGGGTGACTCATTGTTGAGAGTGATGAACAGTGTGGTATAAGGCTAGGAGGTTTGTGGAAGGTCTGCGCGTAGTTGGTGACATTATTACCAAGATAAGTGTCAATTGTGTGATAAATTTACATGCTGCATTGTTATTTACGTGTTTATTTTATGGGTTATCATATGTGTGGTTATAACTATTTTTATTTTTATGGGTATTGCATGTATATGTTGCATGTATACGTTTACTGCTATTTACGTTTACTGCTATTTCAGTGTGAATCCATGTATTTACAGATGTATTTGTATGTTTACATTTTATATATAATTCTTCTACAAGAGTTCTGTGTATATATATTTTAATTGCATGTAGTTCGAAAAATTTATGTGGCATAGCTCAGTTGGATTTTGGGTATGTTACAGTATGTTCCGTAGAGAGAGAGAGAACAGTAAGAGTTCTCTGGCATAGCATGGCCCAGCATGGATGGGAGGGGACGTTACAGTGGATCAAAGAGTGGTTCTCCAAGTGTATCAGTAAACAGAGGATTCACAAAAGATGCAAATATTTCTACGAAGTATGGGACCGGTTCTTCAACGTGATGACCACTCCCAAGAGCGACACTCCTCATTTCAGAAGTGTGATATGTGATCATTTCTTCATAAGAAAGATTATGTTAAGGTTCCTGAGTGTCAGGTTCCATATTGTGAAATCTTTGATCCTAATTTTGACTATGAAAGTCAAAGAAACACACTCCTAATACAACTAAAAGAAATCAACCAAGAAATAGTAGGCTCAGGGATCTTCCGAAGACGGGATATCAAGACGCCAATGAAGAAATGAGAAGCAGTTACCCTAACCTCCACATAAAATTCCTTCTCAGTGCAAGAAACCCTCTCTTTTTTAGAATCACCCTCCAAAGATACTAAGAGTGTGATACAACATATTCCCTAGGTATCGTGGGAATCCCCCCACAGTCACCTTTGTAGGTACCTAGGAAAGGCCACTAAGGTTACCAACTCACAATCATCCTCCAGACAGGTACAGTCGACAGTCGGGACCGAACATATGAGTAGGATATCAAAGTGCAAAGCTATTCAAGAGAACTGAATATGCGTGTACCGGTAGGAATCCAAAGGACCCCAAATGGATTCAGAGATCACGAAGCACCGAGACCAACTGAAACCAATGGTTTCTCAAGTACAACCCCCAATATACGATATGTTTGCTACGATTGGTTAAGATTTGGAGTCGTAATCTTTGTTTCTCTCTATCATGCAACCTCATGTTTTTCCCCTGTGTGAGAGGGGGTTTTCGGCTATGCTTATATGAAAGTTGGATTTATATGTTCTTTAGTGCTCTACAATCTATTTAGTAGTCTTGGAAAATTTGCTCACTTCCCTAGTCCAAAGACCCTAATCTTGTATTATTGTTAGTGTGCTAAAAAATTATTCTAGTTGATTTTATTAGCATGTGGTTAATTCTAAATGGATTTTAACTCAAAGGGTTCATGGAGATGAAATAGATGATGTGAGAGAGACTCGACTCCAATAGAATGTAAAAGAATGATATGCAGTAATTTCTTTCGATGAATTCTATGTATGGGAAGGAGAAGAGTTATATTCTTCTTAATGCAAGCAAGCACTCAAAACGATGCAACTTTCAATTTACGAAATCAATACGATGCCAAACTACCAAGCAAATGTTTCTGAAAACAGAAATGCACATGAAAAACTAGCTCTTTTTCCAAAACATGAACCAAAACAAATTTCCTAATGAATGCAAAATTTTCTTCGTTTGATTATGTATGCGAGGAGATATTAAACATTTTCGCATCTTAACTTTCATATGAAAATTAACTAAGTTTAATGCAAAGAACTATGAGGCAAAAAACAATCAAACAAAGCACACTCAAGAATGATGAAAACTGGAAGAAAACAAGTAAGAGATAGCATGTTCAATCAAGAACTCAAAAATGAAAAATAGATCAAAAAGTCATACTTTATAGTATTCAAGAATTGAGTAATAAATCAAAGACAAAGAAATCAATTGTCCAGTGATCAACAATATTTCCTGTGATTTCCTCTAATCAGTCAGATAATCGAAAAGAGTTGCAAAAAAGGGAAACCAAATCTGAGATAGAAAGGATCGATTTTTCAATCGAGAAAGAAAATAAAAACTCAATAAAGACTAAAAATAATGAAGGACAACAAGTTTATAGTCAAATAAGAGTCAAGGCCAAATAGAAGAAACTCTGAGCTAAAGAGGAAAATCTATACCCAGCAAGAAAAACACTTGAAATTTCGTTAGAAAAAGAAAAACTAGCACTTCAGTAACCAAGGCACCAGAGCGCTACAACACTCCATAAAAGGCTCTAGGGGAGTGTTGGTAAAGTAGTAGTGCCCTGGTTTGAACTACATGGGAGGGATAGTTCTTAAGAAATTTTGAAAAAGACTCGAAAAACTCAATAACTCAGAAAACTTTAGTAAAGGGCTCTGTAAGACAATCAGCAAAGACAAGGAAGATAAAATATTCAGACCAAATAAAAAAAGTAGGATCTAAGGATAGGAAAAATTCTCGGACTAACCAATGAAAGAACAACTGAAAGTTCTTTCCCAAGTGGAGTCACCAATTTCTATTACAGAAATATTCCCCTACGAACAGGTGAATTTTTCCTTGGATTACAGACCCCTATACCAAGACAGAAAGATACCAGTGGACACTAACATCCCTTTGAATTCAATTTGATCAATCAAAAAGAGAGAAGGAGAAAGAGTGTGATGCATCTTGTTTCTAAGTTTGTCCTTGTTGCTTCCAATTTGATATTGATCTCCAATCTCCTTAATGCAACTTGATACCTACAATAGGAAGCAAAGAGAAACAAAGAACTCCTACTCTACCATATTAGATCAAACAAATTCATCTACAAACATCGAAGGAGCAATAGACAAGCACATGCAAGAATACAAAAGCTTGAAAGAAATAGGCCAAGTGTATTCAAATGAGAACCCAAAGAGAATACTTACATATGTTATAGCAAGATTTGCCTCACCCTATGCAATCTTGCACAGAAGGACTTTTTCCATTTCCCTATGCAAACTTATCATCCCTGTTTGTAAAATACAGAGCTAAAAATACATATTTTTCCACATGTACGCATCTTTCCTACTATACAGCATGTGTATACGCAGGTTGCACCACTACATCCCGCATACATTGGGATGTGTGCTAGAAAATGAAAATTAATGTCGAGTTTCCATGTCACGACAGGAGATCTATGATCCTTGGCCTTCCATATACTGGAAATGTTCCGAATCGGCCCTTCAGTTCCATTTTGAAGGCTATAAATGGGCCAATTCTGTGCTATGGAAAAGGAGAAAGAATTCAACTTTGAGAGAAAAGTTACTCTGGAGAAATTATTTACTTCATATTGAGTCTGCATCCCTTTGTCCTTTAAGTCTGAACACAGTGTTCAACCCCCAATCTCTTCCCTTATTGATTGAGAACCTCATTGTTTCTCTTTTATGAGCTTGTATTTGGTGGAGGATTGAAGTGGTGGAGGCCCAGCTGGAAGGAACTTAGTTTCTCGATTCCAAACCGTGTCGACACGGAAGTCTGTAACATTTTCACTTCTATTGATCATATATTAATAGAAATACTCTTTTCTTGTCCAATTGATATATTGAAAATATTTTAACTATTATTCCATGGGTGTATTTGTCATGTTTATTAATGTATTATGCTATTGAATGTGATAACATCATTTATTATCACTATATGATTGCTTTGCTTGGTTGTTGAGGACTAGTTGCGGGTATATTGTTTTGGGTCAAGTGCTCAAAGGTGGACTTCATCGAACGTCTAGACGAGGTAGGCCTTTTATCTTGTCTTCCTAGCATATTTGTTTTCATAGCATACTTGAGAAGAGAGTTGATTTTTGCAGTCATTTCCATCTGTTGTGGTTTACCCTAGCCATAGAGATATTTTCCTCATAACAGAATTTGTTTCCTCCTCTGTATCATAGAATTCATATGTCTATGAAAAAACAAAAAAAGACGGGCTGGAAGGGAGTATTATCTTATATTGGCAGCATTTGTGTCGCCTTTGAATAGAGCACAACGTTATTGAGTCCATTTGTCATCATAATTTTGGGATTAGCATGGCCTTAGGGATTTGAGCTCGTTACAGAGTCTTCTCTACCGAATGGTTACTCTTTCAGTCCCTATAGAGAATTTCATTGATGCCTCCTCATATTATGGTTTCATCATTGATTCTATGTTGTCAGAGTCTTCCATATGTCTCATGCTCTTGTTCAAAGGAAGTTTATCAACCTGTGTCAGGCACTTCTCAGAACTCTTGACTTTGCATGTTGGCCATACCCTCAGTTTGTCTCATAATCACATGATATTGTAGTCATATCATGCACCCTGGTCCTACTTTCATCATTGGTAGGCAACCTTGAACCTAGTAGTCAACATTTCATCATTGGTCATTGACTAGGTGGTTTCCCTTGTGTTCAACAGCAAGACATCTATTCACACATTGGGATTCATGTAGTGTCTTGGATGCCACTAGCCTTATTAGTGGTTTCCTCTCCTTTGTCAGCAGTTTTCATCATCGGTTGTTATTCAGAGGGTCTTTTTTGTGTACCTCTTGCACTTGACACACGTGAAAGATGCACAGGGTCATTTCTTTGTGAACATGTTCTTCATCTGATTTCCTCCAAATCATGAAGCTCCTGCTTTGTACCTCGTGTTGACTGATGAGAGATACCTTAATTCTCTCCTTTCAGTGGGTCTCCTTCCATCGAATTCAACTCATTTATTCTGGAAACGAGACCTAGAGTCTTATGAGTACCTTTAGGCTTTCATTCATTAGTGGCAGGTTCTCTCGCCATCGACAATTGGGAATACATCAATGTCTCTCGATCGATGGATTCTTTAAGTGTTCGACATCATCTCCTTTAGTCACACTTGTAAGAATGTACTCGGTGCCTTGATACCTAATTTCATTATCGGTAGTTTGTCTCGCGTTTGTTAATAGTATACGTCAATGACCGGTAATCAAACGATGTCTCATTGTGTTCGACCTCAACTCCTTTATTCACATGATGTAGAATTACACCATTGGTGGATTGTGAAGACTTGAATACATCAATATGTGGCCCCATATTTCCTGAGTTGTTGATTCCTTTTCATTGGACCAGTACCTATATGACTTTAGTTATCATGGGAGATCAAATTGTACTCCATTATATACAGATATCTTTAGATTGGTTTTGAGATTGGTTCTACTGGGTCTTGTTCATGACTATGATAGCTATTAGCATGTAACCGCATTTGTATTTTCCTATTCATGGCCATGGACAATTGTTTGGTATATTTTTACATGGATCTGCAGTGTAATTCTATTGGCAGCCATGTATGCAAAGTTAGTACAGAATGTAATGAGAAACTAGTTCTTCCAGTTGGTTCACCATCACTCCACTTATGGGTTATTTATAATGTATTCCAGCCATCGCAGATATTCCTATGAACTCACACATTAGGGGGCATCTGTTATAACAATATTTGTCTCACCCTATGCAATATTTCACAGACGAACTTTCTTCATTTCCCTATGCAGACTTATCATTCCTGTTTGTAAAATCCAGAGAAAAAAATACATATTTTTCCAAATGTATGCATCTTTCCTACTATACAGCATTCGTATACGCAGGCTGCACCACTACATCCCGTGTACATTGGGATTTGTGCCAGAAAATGAAAATTAATGTCGGGTTTCCATGTCACGACAGGAGATCTATGATCCTTGGCCTTCCATATACTAGAAACGTTCTGACTCGGGCCTTCAGTTCCATTTTGAAGGATATAAATGGGCCAATTCCGAGCTATGGAAAAGGAGAAAGAATTCAAATTTGAGAGCAAAGTTACTCTGGAGAAATTATTTACTTCATATTGAGTCTGCATCCCTTTTTCCTTTAATTCTGAACACAGTGTTCATCCCCCAAGCCCTTCCCTTATTGATTGAGAACCTCATTGTTTCTCTTTTATGAGCTTGCCTTTGGTGAAGGATTGAAGTGGTGGAGGCCCAGCTGGAAGGAACTTAGTTTCTCGGTTCTGAACCGTGCCGACACGGAAGTCTGTAACATTTTCACTTTTTTTATCATATATTAATAGAAATACTATTTTCTCGTTCAATTGATATCTTGCAAATATTTGAATTATTATTCCATGGGCATATTTGTCATGTTTATTAATGGATTATTCTATTGAATGTTATAACATCATTTATTATCACTATATGTTTGCTTTGCTTGGTTTTTGAGGACTAGTTGCAGGTATATTTCTTTGGGTCAAGTGCTCAATGGTGGGCTTCATACGTCTGGACGAGGTAGGCCTTTTATCTTGTCTTGCTAGCATATTTGTTTTCATAGCATACTTGAGAAGAGAGTTTATTTTTTCATTCATTTCCGTCTGTTGTGGTTTACCCTAGACATAAAGAGATTTTCCTCGTAACAACATATCACTATTGATGCAGATGGAGCAGCCTCCCCAAGCTCCCCTCTTCCAGCCCTTGCATGACTCTACCAAGATCATAAGTTTGATATCTGAAAGCTTCCTCTTTTTCACCTTGGAATGGCCTCCTTTTATAGGCTTTGGAGGATCAACCACCATGAGTAGATTTGGAGATTAGATGAGGATATGACTCCTTTAGGTTAGGATATGATCCAAGGATAGTGCCATAGGATAGAATCTGATCCAAACCAACCTCATCTCCAAGAGTTGGCCCTTAGAAAGAGGTGGGATTCTCCAATTTTTCCTCCAACCAAAAGCAGTGCTCCCCTATAGTTAGAAACAGAGCGTTAGTTTCCAAAATAAACGTCCCCTTAACATGGTGGGGAGAGCACTATTGCTCCCTATATATGGGCAAGGGTGTGCTAGCCTTTAAAAATGCCCAAAAAATGGTCGATTTTCCAAGCAAAAAGTGTGTTTTTGGCCTTGAAATGATGGTTTTCTTCCTCCAATATGACTTAGGGATCATGGAAAATGTTCTTTTATAGTTTCAATGGGTGAAAACACATAGAAACAGATAGAAAAGTTCATTAGACACTTATTAATGTG
>JASDQU010880889.1:0-10152 GCA_032191745.1 Picea mariana
TATGTATTATATAAAAAACGCTCCCACTCCCGGAGATTTTTGAAAATATGCGCTTCCCACTCCCCGCTCCCGCTCCCAACAGCCTTCTTGTAGCTAACTCATCTTCAAACTCAAGGATACAACATAACAAGACATCTAAATGGAAACAAATGCAAAGTACAAATGACTGCAACTCTTCAAATCACTCACCTAAGCAAGATTTTAAAGAAAAAAAAGTCCTCTTAAATGTGGCTTTTATGGAAAAGAAGGTTATCCAGAATCTTGTTGCTTCAAGAAATTAGTTGTCTTGTTTTCAAAAATGAAGAAACACAATTTAAATGTCAATCCATCTTCTTCTAGCAATGATACAGAAAATGTTAAAGCTCTCTCTGCTACTGCAAGATACTCCCCACCTGAATGGATATTTGATCCTAGAGCAACTCATCACATGGCTACGCATGAGGATTTGTTTGCTTCCATTAATTCATGCAATACAGAACATATTTATATGGGAAACTCTTCACCTTTGGTTGTTCATGGGAAAGGGTCCATTGAGATGATAAATGGCATGATCAATAATGTTTTATATGTTACTAATCTTTCAGCTATTTTGCTCCCAATTTATCAGATAGCAAATTCTGGTTCAGAGAGAACAATCTTGTTTACTCATGATTCCGTTGTTGTTCGTGAAATTGAGGATCCCTCACAAACTGTTTCCATAGGGAAAGTGGATCATAATGCATGCTTGTACTCATTTTCTCATTTTATGCAAAAATCTCCTACCAATGTATTACTTGCTCACTCAAATGAGTTAAGTAAATTATGGTATGAGCAATTTGGTCACTTAAACTATCGCTATCTTCAACAACTAAGTAAGGAAAATATGGTCATTGACCTTCCACCTATCTCATTTGTTGATGGTGTTTGCACTGGGTGTGTTCTTGGCAAGCATCCTCAAAATACATTTGATAAAGGAAAATCTTGGAGAGCTTCAGAAGCTCTTCAACTTGTTTGCAATGACATTGCAGACCCTTTTCCTACCTTGTCTTTTCAAGGAGCCCGCTATTTTCTTACATTCATTGATGACTACTACAGACGCACTTGGATCTATTTTTTAAATAAAAAAGTGAGGTTTTTGGCAATATGTTCAAAGCCTTAGTTAAAAAGCAATCTGGAAGGCCTATCAACTGCTTACGGACAAATAACGGCCATGAATATGTCAACAATAGATTTGAAGAGTATTGTGCCACTGAAGGAATTCAACTACAACATTCTGAGCCATATTGTCCACAACAAAATGGTGTCGTTGAAAGAAAAAATTGCACCTTGAAGGAGATGGCCAGTTGCATGATCCATTCTAAAGGTCTTGCGCCACAGTTTTGGGTTGAAGCCATTAATTGTGCCAACTATGTTCAACACCGCACACCTCACAAAGCTATCCAAGGGGTGACCCCAAAAGAAGTTTGGAGTGGACGAAAACCTTTTGTGAGCCATCTCAAAGTCTTTGGGTGTAATGTTGGGGCCCACATTCCCAAAGAAAAACGCAAGGCAATGGACATACAAGGTAAGCCTTGCATATTTGTTGGCTACCATGATGATGTTAAAGGGTATAGATTACTTGATCCCAACACACATGAGTTGATCAACAATAGGAGTGTTCGATTTGATGAGCATTCCCCTCAGCATCTTGGATCTTTGTATGATTTCCCTTCTTTTGAATTGACTCCACCCGCTAATGCTTGTGCTCTTGAAGAACAATGTAATGAATTTCTTGCACCACTTCCTAATTGGGGTCAAAGAAGAACTAGGTCCTCTCTTCAAAGGACTCCTCAAGTATTCATGGCTAGTGCTTCAGATCCAAAGGATTTTAATGAATCCCATAGTATTGTAGAATGGGACACAGCTATAGAAGATGGGTATAATTCCCTATTAAAAAATTGCACGTGGGACTTAACCCTCTTCCAAAAGGTAGAAAATTTGTTCGATGCAAGAGGGTATATCAAACCAAGTATGTAGCAGATGGTACCATAGACAAGTATAAGGCTCAATTGGTTACTAAAGGTTTTTCTCAAGCTGAGGGCATTGACTATTATGAAACATTTGCACCCATGGCTAAAATGAATTATATTCGCCTTGTTCTCTCTCTAGTTGCATCCTGCAAGTGGATAGTACACCAGATGGATGTTAAAGGTGCCTTTCTTCATGGAGATCTACATGAAGAAATATATATGGAGCAACTACCTGGTTTTATCTAGGACTCTTCACTTGTGTGCAAACTTAAAATATCCTTGTATGGCCTCAAACAAGCTCCTAGGGCTTGGTATGAGAAGACGGATTCCTTTCTTCTCTCTCCAGGATTTTCTCATTGCCAGTGTGATTCAAATGTCTATATCTTGCGACAAAATGATGCACTTCTCCTCCTTTTTCTTTATGTGGATGATCTCATTCTCATTGGGAGTTCATCTACCTTGATTGATCATGTGAAGTCTACTTTTCATCAACAATTTGACATGACAGACTTAGGACCTCTTCACTACTTCCTTGGATTCCAGATCACTCAATCTACATCCAGGATAAGTATCTCTCAACCCAAGTATGCCTTGGATCTCTTGAACAAATTTCACATGTTGAATTGCAAATTTGCACCCACACCATTTTTGTTAGGAGTCAAGTTGTCACCCAAGTGTTCCACTCCTTTGGTTGATGCAACATTGTATCGAAAGCTTGTTGGCAGCCTCTTGTACTTGACTCACGGTCATACTAATATATCTTATGCAATTGGGTTGGTTTCTCTATTCATGCGAGAACCACGTGAGCTTCATTGGAAAGCTACAAAAAGAATTATTTGCTACATAAGAGGGAGACACACATATGGCATTCATTATTCTTCCAATGGTAATGCAAATTTAGTAAGTTATACTGACTCTAATTGGATTGGTGATCTTGATGACCGCAAATCCACCTCTGGCTATGTCTTCCATCTTGGCTCTGGTCCCGTTGCTTGGTCTAGCAAGAAGCAAGCTTCCATCGCTCTTTCTTCTACAGAGGCAGAAAACCGAAGTGCTGTTAATGTTGCCATAAAGTCTATTTCGATTCGACAGATTTTGTCCGAGCTTAGTTTCCAACAGAAGCAGCCTACTCTAATTTGGTGCAATAATCAAAGTGTTATCCATATTTCCAAGGAGCCAGTAGAGCGTCAACACATCAAACACATAGAAGTTCACATGCATTATATCATACAATTAATTCATGATAAGATTATTGATTTACAATATTATCGCACTGAGTTGCAGGTTGTTGACATCTTCACTAAACCCTTGACAAAGACTCAGTATGTTCAGCTTCGTACGGGGTGAAGGAAGTTGACCTTAGGAGGGGTAGTCTTTGTCCTCCTTCATGTTTTTTGTCTATTGATCTAGGCATTTTGTACATGGGTACCTATCATGGCCTTGTAGCCGGGACCCATTTTTGAGATTTTGTTCCTTTTTTATACTTCTCTAAGTTTCACTTAAGGGGGGTGTTAGTGTAAGTACTTGTTTAGTTCACTTAGGTAAATTAATCTCATCTGCCAACTACTTTCATAAATGCAGGACCCCTCCTAGCTTGCTATAAATAGAGAGCCTCTCTTTGTATTTCAACACAGCAGAAGTACTAGATTAGTGTTTCTCTCATTCTCTTTGGGTTTCTGTCTATTTTCTGAGTTCTGTTGTCTGTGTGGAGAATAAACTAACATTATCCTGTTCTTTGTAGTCTGATATCACGGGAAGTTCAAGGCACTACTCAAATTGATATTTTTTGTGGTTAGTACTAAATGATGACATTCTTACTTGGGACAATTTATGGAAAAAAACCCTGGAAGGGTTCCAGGCCTTTGCCCACTTTGCAAAGAAAATTCTGAAAGTGTAAAACATCTCTTCATTCTATACCATTTCACCAAGGAAATCTGGGCTGCGGCCAAATCAATCTCTAGTGGGAAAGAGATTTGGGAAGGTGCATCTGTTGAAGAGGCCCTGGAAGGTTGGCCAAAGGACCAAGAGGTAAACAAGACCAAGCACTCTCTCCCTGTTTTTGTTTTATGGACATTTTGGCTCGTGTGAAATGAAGCTCTTTTTCAGGATACTCAGTTCTCCCCACAAGATTATTTTTACGATCTCAGACGAGCGTACTTCAGCTTCGAGGAATCAAAAAAGAAGAACAAACAGAAAAGGATTGATCCCCCAGGTATAGATTCTTCCATCTCTTTTGGTTACTTTGACAGTACAGCAAATAGAAATCCCAATGTCTGTGGGTCTGGGGGTATTTTAGACATCTCTCCTTTCAAAGTACCTTTTTTAGTGTGTCTTTGGAGCAGGAACAAATAATAAGGCAGAAGTGCAACCAGCAACCATTTTAATGACCATTGCTCGGGAGTATAGGTTAAATGAGCTCAACATTTTCGGAGATTCGAAGCTGGTTATAGATTGGATGATTGGCTTGCAATGTATACCTCACACGCCAAACATTGAACTTCAGGAAATGTAGAAGCTCGATTGTGGCAAATTTATCAGTTTTTACAGTGCGCTGGATCTCGCATAAAAGCATGCCTGTGCCCATGTCAACCATCGACACAGCTGACAAAAATAAACTTTAGTAATCCGCAAAGCTTTGGATAAGTTCAAGTGGAGGCCATGCCGATCAAAACGAGATGGGAAAAACATGCAAGCATGACAAAGTTTCAACATACCCCCGACCACTACCACGGTACAATTTAGAAGTTAAAATAACAGAAGCATGCGAATGAATTCAGTTCGTGGGCGCCAATTGCAAAACCCCTTAAGACTTCATTATAGATTTCCCCGCCAACAAGCATAAACCCTACACCCTGAATCTCCTTAGTGTAATGATACAGCAGAAACAAGTTAATGAAGGGAAGGAACCCAAACCTTTTTCTGCGCGTGTCGCTGCGGGAGACGGCCGATGAAGTGAATGACCTCGAACGAGAGCAGACTAAGCCGCAGGGCGTCTGGAGGACACGATAACCTGGCGGATGCAGCTAAGGGAAGTGAAGGTAGCGCCCAGAAGCAATTTAGGGATGAGCAAGTTTGGCAAACCCTAAAACAGATGATGAGATGGACGGCCAAGGACGAACAAATCGTCCAACGGAGAATCCAACGGTGAAGTGTGACTAAAGATTCAAATCGGCGTAAAAACCTGACAAATAAACCCTACCTCTTATTTATTTTTATTTTTATTTATTTATTTTTATTTTCTTTAAAATTTTGACTAAGGAAATTCTGGATAGATGTGTGATCTAGATTGTATTTCGTTGGCATGAGGTTAAATTGCAAGAAGGTGTGTGACTAGGTTTTGAGAGAAGTAGTTGTTTCACACATGATAAGATATTGGATATCTTTATAAAGGAAAGTACAATGAAGGATTAAAACTATTTTTATTCTTTAAAATATGAACTAAAATTGTTTTTAATTGTTTTACTATAACTCTAAAGGCATTATGAAACCTTTCAAATACCAAAAGTCATTTGACAAAAATAGAAGTTTACTCCTTTATTGGCAATATGCCAAGTTATTAAGGTATTGTTTGTCTTTACTGGATAAGGTTGTGCAACCTTAAGAGTAAGCTCTAGACCAATTAACACTTTTCAAGGCACCAAATGATGCAAAAACTTGCATGAGTAAGCTCTAGACCAATTAACACTTTTCAAGGCACCAAATGATGCAAAAACTTGCATTTGCTTTAACAAAGTTCTTGTTCTTGGTGAGTAATAACGAATTTTTTTTACTTGGGAATAAGAAAAAGAAAAAAAAGCATGATATTAAGTGATTTTTTTTATAAAGATTGTTTTATGGTTTATTATTAAAAAGTTAATCCTCGAAAAAATGATATTTCATAATATTAGATTGTGGTGTTTGTTAGCAACCAATATCCATCGTGTTGTGGGGCTTTAAATGCTATGTCAGATTATGGTGTTCACTCGTATGTTCATTATGTCCATCAATAATGGGTATGTATGACGTTTGACAGTTATGTAGAGTCATTGTCTTCATCTATCAGGTATGGCATGTTGGTCGTGACTTCAAACCTAGGAAGTAAACATACACATCATCCCATCCTCGCTTGGTAAATGAAACAATTTACGTTTAATTTTATAGATCACTAATAGTTAGGGCCACTATGAATGTTACAATTCACAACAATGCTCTGAAGGAGAGGTCTTGACCCAAAGCACAACATTGGACTCTAGCAAAAATGCAACAACATAATTTGGCACTGTACTAGTGGAAAACCAACCTGCGCTACGAAGAAAACGCAATGGCAACACAGACTTGGGCTCTAACAAAAATGCAACAACATAATTTGGAACTGTACTGATGGAAAACCAACTTGGACTGTGGAGAAAACAAATCAACAACACAAACCTAGACTATAACAAAAATGTAGTAGCAAAATTTGGAATTATTTTAGTGGAAAACCAACCTGCACTATGGAGAAAACGCAGCAACAACATTTCAAATTACTCCTAGGACACACATGGACCTAGAGTATGGAGAAAACACATACTCACATCCTATGTTGAGCAAGCAATGCTTGGAGTCTACATTGTAGCTCATTGTTGAAGCAAAAACCAATGAGAATGAGCAAGAAAGATGTATGTTACTCGAGCTGCACTATGGAAAAAATGCAATAGCAGCATTTCAAATTACTCTAAGGACACGAACCTAGACTATGGAGAAAATACATACTCACATCCCTGGTTAAGCAAGCAATACTTAGAGTCTACATTGAAGCTTAGTGTTGAAGCAAAAACCAATAAAACGCACAACAACTGGTCTCTGCCTTAGGATTACATTGATGTTTTGTCCAATTAATCTAAATAAAAACCAAGAATTATAAATCGTTTTTGTAGTTTAATTTAACATAAATGTATATAATAATATAACTATGAGAGTGCAAGGGTATCGAGCTTGCTTGAGCAGCGATCACAGTTTCCATAGGTTTTAGGGTAATCAAGTGATCTGCATGGTAATCAAAGGGGGAGGGAGCGGTGCTCGCTCCTACCGGAAAGTGGTGGTGGACAGAGGGAAGGGCCCTCGCGGAGGAGGTTTTAAGGTCCCACAATCGGGTGCATCATGGTCAATGTCAGGTCTACACGGAGAGGACAGGCACAAGAAAAAAGGTCAGGCTAGAGAAGAGGACTATGTGAATCAAAGCAAGGCGAGAGACCCATCACAACCAATCGGGACGGGTGGGAACAATGCATGCAAGACAAAAATGGCAGCGATCCCAAAAGTTGTTCTAGAAGACCTGCAGACACAAGAATATAGAGATCAAATGAGGGTGCATGCCTTGATCTGCAAGTTTATGGGCCTAGCGCGAACATAAAGAATCTTAAGAAATTGGATTAAATTCCATTGGAAGCCATGCGGAGAGGTGGACCTACACCTAGGATCAAAAGGATTTTTCACAACGGTCTTTATGAATTTAGAGGACAGAGACAAGGTTTTTGAAGGTGGTCCATGTTAGAAAAATAGGTGTGCTCATTTCACCATAGACAATATAGCAATATTGTCACCCAACCATAGGCCGAAGCCACCACTGAGCACCTTAACCTTGACAGAGAGAATAATTGCGGAAACAAATCCTAGAACCAATGGCCAATCAATGTAGCATACCTCTCTCCAGAGCCAGCGCACAAGGCAGAAAGTCCAAACCATAACCAAGAGAAAGTCCAAGCCAAAACCAAAATTTGTCAGTTGCAGCTCCTCTCCAAACTTGTGCACAATTGGTTTTTTGCAGTTGCGAGGATGAGAGACACAAATGAGCTCTAGCGCCCTTAATTTATAGTCCTCCGAGTGACCTAACTGCGTCGACTTCTACTCCTAGAGGCTAATAACTTAATGTTACATTTTTCTCTTGAGTCGACTTGTCTTCTAGGGTTCTTATCCAACCGTTTGGGTTTCTCTAGCTTCCCGGAATATTCTAGTCTTGTCAAAGGTTACACGTGGAGGTTAATACCTCCCGCAACTAGCATAATATCAACACTCCCTCCTAGCTAGGGAGGTATTAAAGGCAATGGTCTTGAGTACAAACAAACCATTCAACCGATAGCACCATCATAGCCACGTAGGCTATCTCAAATCATGAGCACCATTATCACTATCAGTATCATCTAATGGCATCAACTACATCATCTCTCGAAGACATACTACATATGAGTAATCGGGGATGATGTCGAACAATTCACTCCACAGAGTGATACAATAACCATTCTTCTAATCCGGACATATTTCCTAGAAGAATAATTGTTCTGAAAGATGTTGGAAGCCATACCATGGGCTACAAGGACTATTCTTCTAATCTGGACATACGTCCTAGAAGAATGATTGTCCTAGACCATTTTCCTCCAACCACTACTGTGAAATCAAGGAAAATGTCTGTCCACCAACAAACTTTCAACCTGGACCATCCTCCACAGGAAGGATGTATGTCCATCAGCACATGGACTATCCATCTAGCTGGCAATCATCTCCAGGACTAATGATAGTCTCCATGGCAATCAAAACAATGCCATTCAATAGAACACAAATGTGTCTATACATAGTAATACACAACTACTATCCAGTGGTACACAACCATACCTAGTAGCACACGGCTACTAACCAGTGACACACAGTCACTACCAGTGGATCACATCCACCACAGTTGCATACAACTACTGTCTAGAGACGTACAGTCTCCACAACAATCATATCATCTGATATCAACCTGCATAAAACAATATCATGATATAAACTGAGTCATCTGGGCCATTCTTCCACTCACATCTGTGAGATCTGGAAGAGCATCTTCCCTCATAAAGTAAAACATCAGCCATGGGCTATCTGGACTATTCTTCTCAAGCCTAGAAGAATAATTGTCCCTGATTTTTGAGCCTATACCATTCACCTAATTGGACCATTCCTCTGGCACTAATCATAGTGCAACATGGAGAGAATGAGTCTGCCCTAGGGAATGCATGTCCTTGATTGTTGAACCTGGACCATTCACCTAACTGGGCCATTCTTCCGGCACCAATCATAGTGCAACCTGGAGAGAATGAGGTTTCCCTATGGAATGACTGTCTAGACCATTTCCTAAGGAAATGATTGTGAACTTCCAAAACAGACCACTCTTCGAAATTGCTCACAATTGTGAACTTCGAAAGAATCATTGCCCGGTGAGTCAGACCATTCTACTTGACCACTACTCAAAGTGACTGTCTAGAAGAATGATTGTCCTAAACCATTTCCCCACACTGGCCACAAGGGGAATCGTTGTCTATGGTACATCAGCAATCTATCAGACCATTTTCATTACGAATATGATTGTCCGATCTAGGCCATTTTCCGAACTGGAAAATGTGTGTCTGTTAGAAATCTCAAACCACTTTCCGAACTGGAAAGGAACTTCCCATCCTGGACCATTTTTCGAACTGGAAAATGACTGTCCATAAATCAATAACACATCAGTGCTCCCTCCCAACATGGGAGTAATCACTTTCTTTTCTAATAAGGAAGTTGTCTCCACGAGCCCCAACTTGTCTCTTAAGTATGCAAACGTTTCATCTTGAACAAAGGCATTATCAAAATATCTGTTATTTTCTCGTCGATGGAGATATACTGGAGAATCACTTCTCTCTTTTGGACTTGATCACGGAGAATATAATGCTTGATCTCAATGTACTTCGGTCTGTCATGGAACATTGGTTTTCTCTTAAAGCTTCACATAGCTCTGATCATTACAATATATCATGGTTGAATTCAACACTTTTATTTCTTGCTAGCTCATGACATCGTGTCAAAGCTCAAACTGAAACATATTCAAGTAGCACTTATTTTGTCATCATGAGAGTTTGTCATGGATTAGCAATCCATCATCCTAGACTTTTGAGTAACCATTTTGATACACTATCTCTGTCACATAAAGTTTTCACCACACTTTTGTTGTATATGAGATACTATGCATCAAGTTGTTTGAATCCATACAAGGTCTTCTTATATCTACATACATGGGTCTCTTTCTGGTATAAGTTTCTTTCTCAATTTGCTTTATTGGAAAGAACAATCTTTTACATGTAAATTCCAATCCATGGATACTGCAAGAGGTATATTTGGTTTACAGGAACGAGCTGTCATC
>JASDQU010880889.1:24118-45062 GCA_032191745.1 Picea mariana
TTAAATTATATTTAAAACGAACCATTGAATTACATTTTTAATATATAATTTGTTATTAAAACATTATTATAGTCTATAATCCTTCTTCTAAATATAAAAGTTGCCAATTTCTTCCCTATAATTGTCATTGTTATTTTCAAAGTTTGCATTATAATTATAAAAGTTTGCATTATAATTATATATAAGTAGTTTTGGTTAGAATTAAAAATTTTAAGTATGTTATTTAAAATGTAATTTTAAGATAAATAACAACCAATAATTATGATTGTTATTTTCAAAGTTTGCATTATAATTATATATAAGTAGTTTTGGTTAGAATTAAAAATTTTAAGTATGTTATTTAAAATGTAATTTTAAGATAAATAACAACCAATAATTATGATGAGTTAATGCATTTATAATTATTTATAATTATTGTA
Organism: Picea mariana; assembly: GCA_032191745.1. Lineage (NCBI taxonomy): Eukaryota > Viridiplantae > Streptophyta > Pinopsida > Pinales > Pinaceae > Picea > Picea mariana. Next base: position 24,538 of record JASDQU010880889.1, read on the forward strand.
TTAATACATTTTCAAAATTATAAATCATAATTTTGTATTATATTTATCAAAATAATCAATTTATAAATTATAATATTATTTAATAAAAAAATTGAAAAAATTACAATTTTTAAAATTTTAAATATTATAATAGGTAAAAAAAATTGCAAATTTTGATTATACAAATAAATTCAAAGTTATAAAAACTTTTATCATATTTAAAATATATAAGATAGAAATATAAAATTCATAATTTCATTAAAAATTTATATCAAATTAAAAAAAACAATTTATTTTATTTTAAAAAATTAAATTACTTACTTATAATTTTATTAAAAATTATTAATATAATAATAAATTAAAATTTTTATAAAAAATTAAGAATTTACCTTCTCAAAACTACAAATGTTATAATGATATTCTCTCTATGAGTCTTCTTTAATGCTTTGATTTGAGAGTGTTGTATAGTGGAGTGTATCTTATGGTTACTGGTTTTTGGATGGGTTTTGATTTTGGATTATATAGTAGAGTAGAATGATTATTAATTTCTAGACCTGCACTTTTGTATCTTAGTATTATTAATGGTTGAATTTCAAAATAAACATGTTTTATTTTTGTGTCTAAAGATATTTATTAATCTTAATAATTATTTAACAATAATAGTATTCTTAAACATTTTTTTTAGTGTTTTTTAATATTGTTAATTAATTAATTTTAAATTTTTTAAATGATGTTTATTGTTTGCAACTTGGACTTGAGTGTTTACAACTTTTGTGTTCATTGTAGTTAGCTTCTTTACTTAATTATATATATATATATTCATGTTTTTATTTTTATTTTTTTTAAGTCAATATAAGATTTTATATTACTTCCTCAGAAACTTCATACATACAGATATCAGTTGGTCTACCAAAATGGAATCCAGACTAGCTGCAATAATTAACTTTGTTATCCAGTCTATCCAGTATAAAGATTCTTCTATTTAGGATACAACTTTGAAAACTAGACATATAACATCCTTCCATAATTGAAATACCACCTAAGAAAAACTTCTTGTGATCCAAAAAGGAGACTAGTCTGACTTAGACAAATACTCTCGAAGTGATTACTAACTAGACTATTCCCGCAACTTAAAACACTAAAAAACCTGGGGTCGATCCGCTCCATTATCTTGTCCTTAACTTTAGTCCTTTGAAGAAGCCACCCGAACCTTTCGGATCTAAGTTGGTGATCCATGGTCGTCCGCGGGCGTGATGTCCATGTGGTGGACATACCTCAAGTACAGGTTGAACTGCGTTGTCATTCTATCCTGCTTGCTTTGTTGGATTTTTTCTATATCTACCAGAAGTTTCACAATGGTCTCCAACCCACTGACTCGACGTTGAATATCTTCAACCAAAGTCTTCAACTCCCTCTGGTCCTCCACTCTTGTTTCGTCGTTGTCTGCCTTCACCTTTCCTATCAACATCTTTATATGCCACGCCATCTCGAGAGTCTTGTGGTAAAGGGTCTCTCAGGTGCGATTTGTCCCAATGTCAATGATCCAATCAACCTCCTGCACCACCTGGTTTTTTCCTTTTCCCTCTCGTTTGGCCTTAAGATCCTCTTCCCATTTTTCAATTGCTTCCTTGCCTTTCTATGGAATTGTGGATTGATACATCCGAGCAACATCCCTTGCTATGTTCTCGATTCTTATCTTTTTTCAGGAGCTCTCTGGTTGGGAGTCCTCGAGCGGGCTTCCTTTCCTGGTGGTATATTTCATATGAGCCATGTTACTAACCACTCTACTCTATAAACCTATGCCTCTCTCTTTACTCAGAACACCAGTCTGCCACTTGCTCCTATCTTCTACGTAACCTTTAAGAGCTGCAAAGAATCTCTGAGAGGTGGGGGCAACCAAAACAAAATCTGTATATAACAGCCTCCCCCATGATTGCCTATATCTCTTAATGATCCTACCTTTAAATGATCTCTACGGGCGAAATGAATACCAGGTGTGCCATTATCCTTACTTTGGTACTTCACCTCCCTCTTCTCCTTTTGCGAGCCAAGTGACTTGTCCTATTAGGTACGACTCAATCCTTTGATGAATTGATCTGCAAAATTCCATCCCCAAATTTTTCTCTCCTCACCATCTTATGATTGCCCTTGAACTAGATGTGCATGCCCCCATAACTCCTGCCTTTCTCCATCCTTCGATCCTGTACTTCTAACTACCTTGCTAGCCTAGCCATGTTAGGTCAAAACATGAGGTCTAAGTGCCATGTGGGTTGTTTCCCCCACCTAATCTGGGTCCCACTCAGGATACAAGTGCGACTTGTTTCCACCTATGTGGATGTCTTCTCGATTACTGCCACGACGGTCATGTTCAACCAGATGTTCGCAGTATGTTCTAAGTTGGCCCACTGGAACCTGTGTCCATGCCACGTCCATCAGCTTGCCTTCCTGGTTCACACCCTCGTTGGCTAGCCTATCCGCTAGGGCATTTGCATTCCTTCTCAACCACCTGAAGTCGATTGAGAGCAAAGTTAGAAAGTGTTTTTGTATTCTTTGCAAGATTTGTGCGAGGCGCCAATACGTTATTATCTTGCCAATTTTGGTTCCACGATGTATTTTTCTCGTTGTTCTTATGACCAAAGACGAGTCTCCTTCCATTGTAAAATTGACAAGGCCTTCTCTTACTAAGATTTCCAGCGCTTGTTCCAGTGCAAATAAAATTGCTACATTGTTGGTAGTGTTTCCCACGCTAGTGGCGTATAAACATATAAGTTTTCCTTCTCTGTTGCGGATCGCTCCTCCCGCCCCGACCCTTCCTGGGTTGCCCTTTGATGCCTCGTCAAAGTTCAATTTCAGAAAACATGCCTGGGGCAAGGTCCAAGCTATGGCTCCGCCATGGACCTGCAGATCTTGGTGAACAGATAAGTTGAAGATCTGGGTATTCAACTATAAAATTTGCAAAACTTGATGTTCTTGGGATGAGGAGTTTTTTGTTGAAGAATGAAAAATCCTACTCAGGATTGTCTCCCTTAGTTGATTTTTGATGGATTCTATCAACCTAATGATCGGAAGGGATTCATTGTGGAAAATTATTATGTTTTGTTCCTTCCATATTGCCCAAACAACGAACCAGAGAGTTAAGCCCCAACATAGGGAAAAATTCTTCTGTTTCTTTCCTTCCATATTGCCCAAACGACGAACCCGAGAGTTAAGCCCCAACATAGGTTTACAATTTCATTTTTTGTGTATTGTACCCTCCAGTTCCTCGGGATAGCTCATATGTCTTCTCTTACTCTATCATTCTGACGATACAAGATAACTACCCAGTCCCATAAATCCATTGTGTAAGGGCAGCCATCCAATAGATAGTTTATTGTCTCCTCCTGTCCTTCAAAAAGGTGGCATCTTCAGGGCCATTGAAACCTCTTTTTACTAGATTCTCCCACATTAAGATTTTTTAATGTAGAACCAACCATATTTTTATCTTCAACCAGTGTGGAAGATTCCAGAGTCATTCCCAATGGGGTTCTAGGTCTCTCTGATCATGACCCGCTATATAGTGTTGAGCCTCTTTTAGGGTAAATTCACCTCCATCTCTTCTGCCCCACCGAAGTTGGTCCTCCCCATCTAAACACAAAATCTTTCTTTTCCATAGCTCCTCCTCTAAATATTTAACCAACAAGGAATTTCGATTGATGTACTGTGGGAGTATTGCGTCCCAACATCTCCATTTTGGGTTTCTTTCCCTTTGTTTCCAATATTGATACACCTTGACTTTCCCTTGTCCATGTAAATATTGCTTGATAACTGCTCTATCATGGTTTTCTAGTCAGGGTTCCTGCTGCCACGCGTCCTCCCAGAATCGAGTTGTTTGCACATTTCTAATTTCCCAAAAACAATGTACCTGAACAAGACTTTTATTTTTCCAAGCCAAATTCCAAATGGTCGACCCCTCCCTTGCTCTTGTGAATTGGATGAGATCCCAAGGGTTCCTTCCAGGGGCATATTTAGCTTTTCAAAAGGCAGTCCAAGGTGTTGAACTATCTTTCACCCATCTCCACCAAAGTTTTGCTCCATAAGCATCGTTTGTTGTTTTCGAGTCTTGCAAACCTAGACCACCTTTGCTTTTTGGCTAGCATACTTTTTCCCATGCCACTAGTGCCCATTTCTTTTTGTCCTCTGCTCCTCTCCATAAAAAGTTCCTCTGTATAGTTCTAATTCTCTGTAAAATCCTTGTTGGAGCTGGGAAGACCAAAGTAAATACACTAGAATTGCTTGTAAAACAGCCTTAGTGATTACTAGTCTTCCTGCAAAGTTTAGGGCTCGATAGGTCCATCTTTTAACTCTATCTTGCAACTTGTTTATAACACTTTCCCAAGTAGATTTCTTACCTACTTTATCCATTAGAGGCACTCCTAAATATTTGGTAGGTAAGGTCTTCCTCTCGAAACCCAGGATGTTAGTGAGGTTTCTTTGAACAACAATATGCGTATTAAAGAAGAAGATCATGGATTTGGAGTGATTAATCTTTGTTCTTGAAGCTTCTGCAAAGTCATCTAAGATTTTCTTATAAGTTGTTGCCTCTTTGATTGTCAGAATTCCATGTAACATAGTATCATCAACAAATTGTTGATGTGTGGTTGGGGGATTGTCTTCACGAGGTTGAAGGCCTTTTATTGTTCCTTCTGAAGTTGTTGCTTTGATTGATCTACTTAAACCTTCGATCACGAGTATGAAGAAAAAGGGGGATACGAGATCCCCTCGTCTAAGTCCCCTGGAAGGGTAGAAAGGTTTAGCTAGGGCTCCATTTACCAAAATTGAGAAGCTAGTCATGGACACTAGAGCCATTACCCATTTTATCCATTGATTATCAAACCCATAGGCTTACATGGTTTTTTCCATATAGTGCCAGCTTAGTTTATCATATGCTTTGGCAAAATCTAATTGCATTATCATGCCTGCTTTTTTCCTACTTTTCAACGAGTGGATTATTTCATGGGTTTGAATAATGTTGTCTAAAATTTGTCTGTCTTCCATGAAGCCCGATTGTTCCTTTGAGATAAGAATAGGTAGGAGTTTGCAATGACCGTGGAGATTATCTTGTAAACCACGTTACAGAGAGCTAATGGTCTGAAACGATCCAGAGTTCTAGCTTCATTTTCTTTGGGGATTAGGGTAATGAAAGTTTAATTCAGAGCTTTGAGAATAGAAGAAGATCGTCTTGAATCCTCAACTATATCATAGATATCATGTTTTACCACATCGCAGTAGGCTTTGAAGAAGTCCATCGTGAAGCCATCAGGTCCAGGGGCCTTCCCATTAGGCATCTCTTTGACAATTTGGTCTACTTCCTCTGGTGAGATTGGTTTTCTTAAATTCTAATTATGTTCCTCTGTGACCAATCTTGGAACGTGCCTCAAAATTCTTTGAATGGCCTCCGATCGATGAACTTTGGGTTCTTTAACTATGTCCTGAAAGTGGTGAAATAAAGCATTTTCAATTTCTTTATGTGATTCTAGTTCTTTGCCTTCATGATTTCTGATTTTCAAAATTCTGTTATGATTCCTATGAGTTATTGTTGACTTGTGGAAGAACTTTGTATTTTTCTCCCTTGCCTTAAACCACTGAACTTTGGATTTCTGTCTCCATAAAATTTCCTCTTGATTACATCTTTTTTCCCATTCCTGATGAAGTTGGTTTTCCTCCAATTTCTTCTCTTCATTATAGCCATCTTGTATACATAATTTATGAAGTTGTTCCATCTTTTCTTCTAGATCTTTTTTTGCTTGACCGATATTCCCAAAGACTTCTTGATTCCACTGTTTTATTTGTTTCTTAACATGTTTAAGTCTACCTTGGAGTCTATACATTTTTGTACCCTGTTCTTGGATATCCTCTGTCCACCAAAGTTTGATTTTCTCCTTGAAGGATGGGTGGTCCAACGAAAGACTCTCAAATCGAAAGGGTCGATTTTTTGGTGTTCCTTAGAAGTTTGCTTCTAGCTGTACTAGACAATGATTTGAACCTCCCCATGGTAGGATGTTGCTTTCCATGTCAATACCTTGCATTATTATAGATTTTGAGATTAAAAATCTATCTAACCTCGACGCCACTCGACAATGCAAGGTTCTCTTATTATTCTAAGTGAAAGTTCCATTACAAGTTCTGATATCTACTAGGGTTGTTTTTTGTATAAACTCAGAGAAGACCTCAACATCTTTATCCAATCTTCAAACTCCACCTTTCTTTTCTGCCAGGGTCACAATTATGTTGAAATCCCCTGCTACTATCCAATGAGAATTCATGTGTCTTTCTCTGAGGTTTTCTAAGGCTGTTATCATTCTCTTCTTATCATCTAGGAGTTGGGGACCATACACATTGGTAAATATGACCTTGTCCAGAGTTCCTATTACTTGCAATTCCACTAATAAATAAAAACTGGTAGCTTTTGCCGAAATCAAGTTTACTTTTTGTGGGTTCCATAAGATGAGAATGTCCCCAACTGAGTTTTGCCTATCAATATCTAAAAAATAGTACTTATTCCAGCTTTTCCTACTTATTTGTAACAACTTCTTTGTTGTACATTTAGTTTCCCGAATAAAACAAATTTCCAGTTTTTCCATATTTAACTTATTTTTGAGAATTTTATGTTTCTTGGGGCTATTCAAGCCTCTTATATTCCAAGTGATAACCTTCATTTTAAAATAGGTGGAAGAGAGGTAGGGAACAACAATTTAATCTTATTGTAGTTTATCAACAGCTCCCCCAGTTCCTGCAGCACAACACTATTTGGTTTTGTACCCTTCTTCCTCTTGGTTTGCTTCGGTGACTGAGGCTATTGGGTGTCGCTTGATTTGATTCCCAGGTTTCCTATCTCCCCATGCATGCGCTTGATTCCTCTTGTTTTTTCCTCCTCCCTCATTAGGAAGAGATATTGAATGTGATCTAGTTGGTCCGAAGGGATGGTTTCTATACCTTGCTTTTTCCATTGGTCCAAGATATTCTGAAGGTCAATCCTTTCCCTTTCCACGATGTCTCAAAGATCTAGGTATTCAATTCCTATCTCACTTGGTGTCATCTCAGAATCTCCATCACATTTCTGCATCGAGGTATTTACATCAAGATTTCAATCCCCTACTGATGCATTGGAATTCTTGATGGTGCCCTGAGTTGGTCGATTCTCCCTTGTCATGTTTGCTTCCTTCCTTTCGGTTTCTTTCTCCCTTTGCTTCTCCTAGACTATATCTCCTTCCTGAGTTTGATTCTCCACTAGGCCTTCAAAGCTATTTTTTGTTTATGGAGTTCATGCAGGGGAGATTTTATTTTGTTTCCTATTTCCTCTGCCTCTATAATTTGGCCAAACAAAACCTTCTTCATATTGAGGTTGTTTTGTTTTTTTATTGTTCTGTTGATTTATTTAACGGACATTCCCTGTAGAGATGCCCATGTTCATGACATCGCATGCATCGAAACGATATGTACTCATAATCAATGTTTTGAATCCATTCCTCATCCTTAAATTCCAAGCAAATTGCTTCTGAGAGCGCTCCCAAGACATCCATCTCGATACGTATTCTTGCAAACGAGGTGTATTTTCCTTTTAAGGTGGCATCCGAGACCTAGACAAATTTTCCCAGTTTATTCCCTATTGCCTCGAATGTGGATGGTAACCAATGGTCTAAAGGCATAGAATAAACCCTGATCCAGCCTGACACACGCGTGAAGGTTTCCTTTTCCGGCGAGAAATTCTCTTTCCAAGGTCTCATATAGAGACCGAATGAAGCATGAAAGTAGGGATTATTGATATTATGGTACCTACAAGAGGTATTAACCTCCACGTGCAACCTTTGACGAGACTAGAATATTCCAGGAAGTTAGAGAAACCCTAAACGGTTGGATAAGAACCCTATAAGACAAGTCGACTTAAGAGAAAAATGTAACATTAAGTTATTAGCTTCTAGGAGTAGAAGTTGACCCAATTAAGTCACTTAAAGGACTATAAATTGAGGGCGCTAGAACTCATTTGTGTCTCTCATCCTTGCAACTACAGAAAACCAATTGTGCACAAGTTTGGAGAGGAGCTACAGCTGGAAAATTTCGGGTTTGTCTTGGACTTTCTCTTGGTTATGGTTTGGAATTTCTACCTTGTGCGATAGTTCTGGAGATAGGTACACTGCATTGATTGGCTATTGGTTCTAGGATTTTCTTTTGGAATGATTCTCTCTATCAAGGTTAAGGTGCTCGGGGGTGGCTTCGACCTATGGTTGGGTGACAATATTGTTATATTGTCTATGGTGAAACAAGCACACCTATTTTTCTAATAGGTTATGGGCCCACACTATCTTCAGATAGTCTAACCGCTGGAAGATAGATTGGGAGGATTTGCTCAGTTACAGTTGCAGTTGCAGTCAAAGTTTTGTTGTAGCAATGAAACCCTAACTCTCTTGTTAAAGCACCTTAAGTGAAGAGATTGACCTAATTTCTAGATAGCCTAGTGCTCCCTAGCCTAGCGCACCTCCTGATACTCTCAGCAAGCCAAGACGTCAAGTTTGAGTTTTTGGTCAAAAGTCAAAGGTTGACTAAGTCGAAGTCAAAGGTTGACCAAGCCAAAGCATTAGTGACTTATTCTATGAAGACAAAAAACAAGTTAGAAGGGGCTTCTAACTTCGAAGCATGGAAGACAAGGATTGACCTCATCCTTGCCAAGAATAAAGTGTTGGATATCATGAAAGGCAAGATCATGGAACCATAGTTTGAAGAAGGAAAAGAGAAGGAACCTCGGAACGTTGTAGTTATGGAGAAGTTCAAAGACAATGACATCAACGCTAGGAGTATCATAGTGGACTCTTTAAAAGACCACTTAATATTCTATATCTCTCATCTAAGAAGATGTATGATGCCCTAACTAACCTCTTCTCAGTCAAAAACATTGGACAAATAATGAGTGTGAAGAATGAGCTCTGTGACATGAAAATGAATGATGATGATAGCATAACATCATGTTTGGTGAGAATCTGTCAGTTAAGAGATCAACTGCAAGCTATTGAAGAAATAATTTCAGAAAAGGAACTAGTAAATATAGTACTCAATGGCCTTCCCAAGACATGGGATGCTTTTGCCACAAGCATGAACACAAGAAAGGAGTGTCCCACATTTGAAGAACTTTGGACTTGTTGTGCACAAGAAGAATCAAGAATTAGCACAAAAGAGAAATCCCAAGAGAAATATGATGATCAAGCCTTCACAACAAAGTTCAATAATTTCAGGAATAAGAAGAAGTTTGGCTTAAGGAAGAAACCAAATCAAGAAAAAGATATGTCAAAGATACAATGCTTTAACTATCGAAAATATGGTCACTATAGGAACCACTGTCCTCAGTTAAAGAAAAGGAAGGAAAAAGACGAAGCAACAGTTGTCGAAGAAAGGAAACCCTCAAAGAAAGCCAAGCAGGATAAAACAAACTTCTTCTTCTAGTCGAGGTAAAAATATTCTTCATAGTTCTTGTACATACCATGTTTACATAGTTCTTGTTCATATCATGTATATCTATTTCTTAGAAGATAAGATGGTCAGTGAAACAATACCTATGGAAGAATAACAAGATAAGGATTGTTATCACGACAACTACAAAGCAATACACATGAAAAAGATGAAGTACATCGACAATATTTGGTAACAGTTCATGTGGAAGCTATTATATAAGTAACAACTTCTAGATTGGCCGAAATCATAATCAAACTTGAAGAAACCTATAAAAAGTCAAAATATAAAGAAGTCAACAATCAAGAGGAAATTAGAAAATGACTTGTGACACTTTGCATAAGGCAATAAGGATGCAGACATAAGTGTGGACTCTCTTAGATAAAGGGAGCTGATTACAGAATTCCAAAAGAAGAACATGCATTCATGCATGAAGCAAGGATTAGGAGGGAGCTAATCCTAGATGATATGATTCATTGAGGATTATGAAGTATCTGTCCATGTTCCCATTGAAAGTAGTAGCCATGATAAGCAACACGTGTTCAGTTAGACTTTAGAAGAAGTCTTCTTCGAAAAGAAGCCTCAAGTATCCTTGGTTGTCCATCTACATCCATGATCCTATAATGAAAGGAAAAAATTGGAATCTTCAGGACATGGAATCTATAGAAGACTCCATGGACCCAAAAGCTAAAGAGGAACATGAGGAAGAACATGAAGATTCCAAAAAAGAAAGAAAAGTCAAAACAACCAATTATTATACCGAAAATCATAAGACTACCAGCTTGGTTTGAACGCACTAGAAGTAATAAAGCAAAAGAAATGGAAGTTATGACGAAGAACAATGTATGTAAGAAAATGTGAAAAAGATTTATGAATGGAAGCATTGTGAGATTCAGAGGTTCTTCGAGAAGGAGGGAGAAGACTACGATGACAGCTTGTTCCAGTAAACCAGATATACCTCCTGTAGTATCCATGGATTGGAATTTACATGTAAAATATTGTTCTTCCCAATAAAGCAAATTGAGAAAGAAACTTATACCAGAAAGAGACCCATGTATGTAGATATAAGAAGACCTTGTATGGATTCAAACAACTTGATGCGTAGTATCTCATATACAACAAAAGTGTGGTGAAAACTTTATGTGACAGAGATAGTGTATCACAATGGTTACTCATAAGTCTGGGATGATGGATTGCTAATCCATGACAAACTCTCATGATGACAAAATAAGCGCTACTTGAATATGTTTCATTTTGAGCTTTGACACGATGTCATGAGCTAGCAGGAAATAAAAGTGTTGAATTTGACCATGATATATTGTGATGATTAGAGCTATGTGAAGCTTTAAGAGAAAATCAATGTTCCATGACAGACCGAAGTACATTGAGATCAAGCATTATATTCTCTGTGATAAAGTCCAAAAGAGAGAAGTGATTCTCCAGTATATCTCCATCGACGAGCAAATAACAAATATTTTGATAACGCCTTTGTTCAAGATGAAACATTTGCATACTTAAGAGACAAGTTGGGGCTCGTGGAGACAACTTCCTTATTGGAAAAGAAAGTGATTACTCCCAGGTTGGGAGGGAGCACTGATGTGTTATTGATTTATGGACAGTCATTTTCCAGTTCGAAAAATGGTCCAGGATGGGAAGTTCCTTTCCAGTTCGAAAAGTGGTTTGAGATTTCTAACGGACACACATTTTCCAGTTCGGAAAATGGTCTAGATCGGACAATCATATTCGTAATGAAAATGGTCCGATAGATTGTTGATGTACCATAGACAATGATTCCCCTTGTGGCCAGTGTGGGGGAATGGTTTAGGACAATCACTCTTCTTGACAGTCACTCTGAGTAGTGGTCAAGTAGGATGGTCTGACTCACCGGGCAATGATTCTTTCGAAGTTCACAATTGTGAGCAGTTACGAAGAATGGTCTATTTTGGAAGTTCATAATCATTTCCTTAGGAAATGGTCCAGACAATCATTCCCTAGGGAAAACTCATTCTCTCCAGGTTGCACTGTGATTAGTGCCAGAAGAATGGCCTAGTTAGGTGAATGGTCCAGGTTCAACAATCAAGGACATGAATTCCCTAGGGCAGACTCATTCTCTCCATGTTGTACTATGATTAGTGCCGGAGGAATGGCCCAATTAGGTGAATGGTCTAGGCTCAGAAATCAGGGACAATTATTCTTTTATGCTTGAGAAGAATAGTTCAGATAACCCATGGCTGATGTTTTACTCTACGAGGGAAGATGCTCTTCCAGATCTCACAAATGTGAGTGGAAGAATGGCCCAGATGATCCAGTTTATATCATGATATTGTTTTATGCAGGTTGATATCAGATGATATGATTGTTGTGGAGACTGTATGTCTCTAGACAGTAGTTGTATGCTACTATGGTGGATGTGATTCACTGGTAGCGACTGTGTGTCACTGGTTAGTAGTTGTGTGCTACTAGGTATGGTTGTGTACCACTGGATAGTAGTTGTGTACTACTATGGATAGACACATTTGTGTTCTATTGAATGGCATTGTTATGATTGCCATGAAGACTATCATTAGTGCTGGAGATGATTGTCAGTTAGATGGATAGTCCGTGTGCTGATGGACATACATCCTTCTTGTGGAGGATGGTCCAGGTTGAAAGTTTGTTGGTGGACATACATTTTCACTGATTTCACAGTAGTGGTTGGAGGGAAAATGGTCTAGGACAATCATTCTTCTAGGACGTATGTCCAGATTAGAAGAATAGTCCTTGTAGCCCATGGTGTGGCTTCCAACATCTATTGGAACAATTATTCTTCTAGGAAATATGTCCAGATTAGAAGAATGGTTATTGTCTCACTCTGTAGATTGAATTGTTCGACATCATCCCTGATTACTCATATGCAATATGTCTTCGAGAGATGATGCAGTTAATGCCATCAAATGATACTGATAGTGATAATGGTGCTCATGATTTGAGATAGCCTACGTGGCTATGATGGTGCTACCGGTTGAATGGTTTGTTTGTGCTCAAGACCATTGCCTTTAATACCTCCCTAGCTAGGAGGGAGTGTTGATATTATGGTAGTTGTGGGAGGTATTAACCTCCACGTGTAACCTTTGACGAGACTAGAATATTCCGGGAAGCTAGAGAAACCCAAACGGTTGGATAAGAACCTTAGAAGACAAGTCGGCTCAAGAGAAAAATTTAACATTAAGTTATTAGCCGCTAGGAGTAGAAGTCGATGCAGTCAGGTCACTTGGAGGACTATAAATTAAGGGCGCTAGAGCTCATTTGTGTCTCTCATCCTCGCAACTGCAGAAAACCAGCTGTGCACAAGTTTGGAGAGGAGCTGCAACTGGCAAATTTTGGTTTTGGCTTGGACTTTCTCTTGGTTATGGTTTGGACTTTCTGCCTTGTGCACTGGCTCTGGAGAGAGGTATGCTACATTGATTGGCCATTGGTTCTAGGATTTGCTTCCGCAATTATTCTCTCTGTCAAGGTTAAGGTGGCTTCGGCCTATGGTTGGGTGACAATATTGCTATATTGTCTATGGTGAAACAAGCACACCTATTTTTCTAACATGGACCACCTTCAAAAACCTTGTCTCTGTCCTCTAAATTCATAAAGACCGTTGTGAAAAATCCTTTTGATCCTAGGTGTAGGTCCACCTCTCCGCATGACTTCCAATGGAATTTAATCCAATTTCTTAAGATTCTTTATGTTTTCCCTAGGCCCATAAACTTGCAGATCAAGGCATGCACCCTCATTTGATCTCTATATTCTTGTGTCTGCAGATCTTCTAGAACAACTTTTGGGATCGTTGCCATTTTTGTCTTGCATGCATTGTTCCCACCCGTCCCCATTGGCTGTGATGGGTCTCTCGCCTTGCTTTGATTCTCATAGTCCTCTTCTCTAGTCTGACCTTTTTTCTTGTGCCTGTCCTCTCCGTGCAGACCTGACATTGACCATGATGCACCCGATTGTGGGACCTTAAAACCTCCTTTGCGAGGGCCCTTCCCTCTGTCCACCACCGCTTTCCAGTAGGAGCGAGCACCGCTCTCTCCCCCTTTGATTACCATGCAGATCACTTGATTACCCTAAAACCTATGGAAACTGTGATCGCTGCTTAGGCAAGCTTGATACCCTTGCACTCTCATAGTTATATTATTATATACATTTATGTTAAATTAAACTACAAAAACGATTTATAATTCTTGGTTTTTATTTAGATTAATTGGACAAAACATAAATGTAATCCTAAGGCAGAGACTAGCTGCTGTGCGTTTTATTGGTTTTTGCTTCAACACTAAGCTTCAATGTAGACTCTAAGTATTGCTTGCTTAACTAGGGATGTGAGTATGTATTTTCTCCATAGTCTAGGTTCGTGTCCTTAGAGTAATTTGAAATGCTGCTATTGCATTTTTTCCATAGTGCAGCTCGAGTAACATACATCTTTCTTGCTCATTCTCGTTGGTTTTTGCTTCAACAATGAGCTGCAATGTAGACTCCAAGCATTGCTTGCTCAACATAGGATGTGAGCATGTGTTTTCTCCATACTCTAGGTCCATGTGTTTCGTAGGAGTAATTTGAAATGTTGTTGCTGCGTTTTCTCCATAGTGCAGGTTGGTTTTCCACTAAAATAATTCCAAATTTTTCTACTACATTTTTGTTATAGTCTAGGTTTGTGTTGTTGATTTGTTTTCTCCACAATCCAAGTTGGTTTTCCATTAGTACAGTTCCAAATTATGTTGTTGCATTTTTGTTAGAGCCCAAGTCTGTGTTGCCATTGCGTTTTCTTCGTAGCGCAGGTTGGTTTTCCACTAGTACAGTGCCAAATTATGTTGTTGCATTTTTGCTAGAGTCCAATGTTGTGCTTTGGGTCAAGACCTCTCCTTCAGAGCATTGTTGTGAATTGTAACATTCATAGTGGCCCTAACTATTAGTGATCTATAAAATTAAACGTAAATTGTTTCATTTACCAAGCGAGGATGGGATGATGTGTATGTTTACTTCCTAGGTTTGAAGTCACGACCAACATGCCATACCTGATAGATGAAGACAATGACTCTACATAACTGTCAAACGTCATACATACCCATTATTGATGGACATAATGAACATACGAGTGAACACCATAATCTGACATAGCATTTAAAGCCCCACAACACGATGGATATTGGTTGCTAACAAACACCACAATCTAATATTATGAAATATCATTTTTTCGAGGATTAACTTTTTAATAATAAACCATAAAACAATCTTTATAAAAAAAATCACTTAATATCATGCTTTTTTTTCTTTTTCTTATTCCCAAGTAAAAAAAATTCGTTATTACTCACCAAGAACAAGAACTTTGTTAAAGCAAATGCAAGTTTTTGCATCATTTGGTGCCTTGAAAAGTGTTAATTGGTCTAGAGCTTACTCATGCAAGTTTTTGCATCATTTGGTGCCTTGAAAAGTGTTAATTGGTCTAGAGCTTACTCTTAAGGTTGCACAACCTTATCCAGTAAAGACAAACAATACCTTAATAACTTGGCATATTGCCAATAAAGGAGTAAACTTCTATTTTTGTCAAATGACTTTTGGTATTTGAAAGGTTTCATAATGCCTTTAGAGTTATAGTAAAACAATTAAAAACAATTTTAGTTCATATTTTAAAGAATAAAAATAGTTTTAATCCTTCATTGTACTTTCCTTTATAAAGATATCCAATATCTTATCATGTGTGAAACAACTACTTCTCTCAAAACCTAGTCACACACCTTCTTGCAATTTAACCTCATGCCAACGAAATACAATCTAGATCACACATCTATCCAGAATTTCCTTAGTCAAAATTTTAAAGAAAATAAAAATAAATAAATAAAAATAAAAATAAATAAGAGGTAGGGTTTATTTGTCAGGTTTTTACGCCGATTTGAATCTTTAGTCACACTTCACCGTTGGATTCTCCGTTGGACGATTTGTTCGTCCTTGGCCGTCCATCTCATCATCTGTTTTAGGGTTTGCCAAACTTGCTCATCCCTAAATTGCTTCTGGGCGCTACCTTCACTTCCCTTAGCTGCATCCGCCAGGTTATCGTGTCCTCCAGACGCCCTGCGGCTTAGTCTGCTCTCGTTCGAGGTCATTCACTTCATCGGCCGTCTCCCGCAGCGACACGCGCAGAAAAAGGTTTGGGTTCCTTCCCTTCATTAACTTGTTTCTGCTGTATCATTACACTAAGGAGATTCAGGGTGTAGGGTTTATGCTTGTTGGCGGGGAAATCTATAATGAAGTCTTAAGGGGTTTTGCAATTGGCGCCCACGAACTGAATTCATTCGCATGCTTCTGTTATTTTAACTTCTAAATTGTACCGTGGTAGTGGTCGGGGGTATGTTGAAACTTTGTCATGCTTGCATGTTTTTCCCATCTCGTTTTGATCGGCATGGCCTCCACTTGAACTTATCCAAAGCTTTGCGGATTACTAAAGTTTATTTTTGTCAGCTGTGTCGATGGTTGACATGGGCACAGGCATGCTTTTATGCGAGATCCAGCGCACTGTAAAAACTGATAAATTTGCCACAATCGAGCTTCTACATTTCCTGAAGTTCAATGTTTGGCGTGTGAGGTATACATTGCAAGCCAATCATCCAATCTATAACCAGCTTCGAATCTCCGAAAATGTTGAGCTCATTTAACCTATACTCCCGAGCAATGGTCATTAAAATGGTTGCTGGTTGCACTTCTGCCTTATTATTTGTTCCTGCTCCAAAGACACACTAAAAAAGGTACTTTGAAAGGAGAGATGTCTAAAATACCCCCAGACCCACAGACATTGGGATTTCTATTTGCTGTACTGTCAAAGTAACCAAAAGAGATGGAAGAATCTATACCTGGGGGATCAATCCTTTTCTGTTTGTTCTTCTTTTTTGATTCCTCGAAGCTGAAGTACGCTCGTCTGAGATCGTAAAAATAATCTTGTGGGGAGAACTGAGTATCCTGAAAAAGAGCTTCATTTCACACGAGCCAAAATGTCCATAAAACAAAAACAGGGAGAGAGTGCTTGGTCTTGTTTACCTCTTGGTCCTTTGGCCAACCTTCCAGGGCCTCTTCAACAGATGCACCTTCCCAAATCTCTTTCCCACTAGAGATTGATTTGGCCGCAGCCCAGATTTCCTTGGTGAAATGGTATAGAATGAAGAGATGTTTTACACTTTCAGAATTTTCTTTGCAAAGTGGGCAAAGGCCTGGAACCCTTCCAGGGTTTTTTTCCATAAATTGTCCCAAGTAAGAATGTCATCATTTAGTACTAACCACAAAAAATATCAATTTGAGTAGTGCCTTGAACTTCCCGTGATATCAGACTACAAAGAACAGGATAATGTTAGTTTATTCTCCACACAGACAACAGAACTCAGAAAATAGACAGAAACCCAAAGAGAATGAGAGAAACACTAATCTAGTACTTCTGCTGTGTTGAAATACAAAGAGAGGCTCTCTATTTATAGCAAGCTAGGAGGGGTCCTGCATTTATGAAAGTAGTTGGCAGATGAGATTAATTTACCTAAGTGAACTAAACAAGTACTTACACTAACACCCCCCTTAAGTGAAACTTAGAGAAGTATAAAAAAGGAACAAAATCTCAAAAATGGGTCCCGGCTACAAGGCCATGATAGGTACCCATGTACAAAATGCCTAGATCAATAGACAAAAAACATGAAGGAGGACAAAGACTACCCCTCCTAAGGTCAACTTCCTTCACCCCGTACGAAGCTGAACATACTGAGTCTTTGTCAAGGGTTTAGTGAAGATGTCAACAACCTGCAACTCAGTGCGATAATATTGTAAATCAATAATCTTATCATGAATTAATTGTATGATATAATGCATGTGAACTTCTATGTGTTTGATGTGTTGACGCTCTACTGGCTCCTTGGAAATATGGATAACACTTTGATTATTGCACCAAATTAGAGTAGGCTGCTTCTGTTGGAAACTAAGCTCGGACAAAATCTGTCGAATCGAAATAGACTTTATGGCAACATTAACAGCACTTCGGTTTTCTGCCTCTGTAGAAGAAAGAGCGATGGAAGCTTGCTTCTTGCTAGACCAAGCAACGGGACCAGAGCCAAGATGGAAGACATAGCCAGAGGTGGATTTGCGGTCATCAAGATCACCAATCCAATTAGAGTCAGTATAACTTACTAAATTTGCATTACCATTGGAAGAATAATGAATGCCATATGTGTGTCTCCCTCTTATGTAGCAAATAATTCTTTTTGTAGCTTTCCAATGAAGCTCACGTGGTTCTCGCATGAATAGAGAAACCAACCCAATTGCATAAGATATATTAGTATGACCGTGAGTCAAGTACAAGAGGCTGCCAACAAGCTTTCGATACAATGTTGCATCAACCAAAGGAGTGGAACACTTGGGTGACAACTTGACTCCTAACAAAAATGGTGTGGGTGCAAATTTGCAATTCAACATGTGAAATTTGTTCAAGAGATCCAAGGCATACTTGGGTTGAGAGATACTTATCCTGGATGTAGATTGAGTGATCTGGAATCCAAGGAAGTAGTGAAGAGGTCCTAAGTCTGTCATGTCAAATTGTTGATGAAAAGTAGACTTCACATGATCAATCAAGGTAGATGAACTCCCAATGAGAATGAGATCATCCACATAAAGAAAAAGGAGGAGAAGTGCATCATTTTGTCGCAAGATATAGACATTTGAATCACACTGGCAATGAGAAAATCCTGGAGAGAGAAGAAAGGAATCCGTCTTCTCATACCAAGCCCTAGGAGCTTGTTTGAGGCCATACAAGGATATTTTAAGTTTGCACACAAGTGAAGAGTCCTAGATAAAACCAGGTAGTTGCTCCATATATATTTCTTCATGTAGATCTCCATGAAGAAAGGCACCTTTAACATCCATCTGGTGTACTATCCACTTGCAGGATGCAACTAGAGAGAGAACAAGGCGAATATAATTCATTTTAGCCATGGGTGCAAATGTTTCATAATAGTCAATGCCCTCAGCTTGAGAAAAACCTTTAGTAACCAATTGAGCCTTATACTTGTCTATGGTACCATCTGCTACATACTTGGTTTGATATACCCTCTTGCATCGAACAAATTTTCTACCTTTTGGAAGAGGGTTAAGTCCCACGTGCAATTTTTTAATAGGGAATTATACCCATCTTCTATAGCTGTGTCCCATTCTACAATACTATGGGATTCATTAAAATCCTTTGGATCTGAAGCACTAGCCATGAATACTTGAGGAGTCCTTTGAAGAGAGGACCTAGTTCTTCTTTGACCCCAATTAGGAAGTGGTGCAAGAAATTCATTACATTGTTCTTCAAGAGCACAAGCATTAGCGGGTGGAGTCAATTCAAAAGAAGGGAAATCATACAAAGATCCAAGATGCTGAGGGGAATGCTCATCAAATCGAACACTCCTATTGTTGATCAACTCATGTGTGTTGGGATCAAGTAATCTATACCCTTTAACATCATCATGGTAGCCAACAAATATGCAAGGCTTACCTTGTATGTCCATTGCCTTGCGTTTTTCTTTGGGAATGTGGGCCCCAACATTACACCCAAAGACTTTGAGATGGCTCACAAAAGGTTTTCGTCCACTCCAAACTTCTTTTGGGGTCACCCCTTGGATAGCTTTGTGAGGTGTGCGGTGTTGAACATAGTTGGCACAATTAATGGCTTCAACCCAAAACTGTGGCGCAAGACCTTTAGAATGGATCATGCAACTGGCCATCTCCTTCAAGGTGCAATTTTTTCTTTCAACGACACCATTTTGTTGTGGACAATATGGCTCAGAATGTTGTAGTTGAATTCCTTCAGTGGCACAATACTCTTCAAATCTATTGTTGACATATTCATGGCCGTTATTTGTCCGTAAGCAGTTGATAGGCCTTCCAGATTGCTTTTTAACTAAGGCTTTGAACATATTGCCAAAAACCTCACTTTTTTATTTAAAAAATAGATCCAAGTGCGTCTGTAGTAGTCATCAATGAATGTAAGAAAATAGCGGGCTCCTTGAAAAGACAAGGTAGGAAAAGGGTCTGCAATGTCATTGCAAACAAGTTGAAGAGCTTCTGAAGCTCTCCAAGATTTTCCTTTATCAAATGTATTTTGAGGATGCTTGCCAAGAACACACCCAGTGCAAACACCATCAACAAATGAGATAGGTGGAAGGTCAATGACCATATTTTCCTTACTTAGTTGTTGAAGATAGCGATAGTTTAAGTGACCAAATTGCTCATACCATAATTTACTTAACTCATTTGAGTGAGCAAGTAATACATTGGTAGGAGATTTTTGCATAAAATGAGAAAATGAGTACAAGCATGCATTATGATCCACTTTCCCTATGGAAACAGTTTGTGAGGGATCCTCAATTTCACGAACAACAACGGAATCATGAGTAAACAAGATTGTTCTCTCTGAACCAGAATTTGCTATCTGATAAATTGGGAGCAAAATAGCTGAAAGATTAGTAACATATAAAACATTATTGATCATGCCATTTATCATCTCAATGGACCCTTTCCCATGAACAACCAAAGGTGAAGAGTTTCCCATATAAATATGTTCTGTATTGCATGAATTAATGGAAGCAAACAAATCCTCATGCGTAGCCATGTGATGAGTTGCTCTAGGATCAAATATCCATTCAGGTGGGGAGTATCTTGCAGTAGCAGAGAGAGCTTTAACATTTTCTGTATCATTGCTAGAAGAAGATGGATTGACATTTAAATTGTGTTTCTTCATTTTTGAAAACAAGACAACTAATTTCTTGAAGCAACAAGATTCTGGATAACCTTCTTTTCCATAAAAGCCACATTTAAGAGGACTTTTTTTTCTTTAAAATCTTGCTTAGGTGAGTGATTTGAAGAGTTGCAGTCATTTGTACTTTGCATTTGTTTCCATTTAGATGTCTTGTTATGTTGTATCCTTGAGTTTGAAGATGAGTTAGCTACAAGAAGGCTGTTGGGAGCGGGAGCGGGGAGTGGGAAGCGCATATTTTCAAAAATCTCCGGGAGTGGGAGCGTTTTTTATATAATACATA
>JASDQU010880890.1:5051-20730 GCA_032191745.1 Picea mariana
TTAATATAACCTAACTTAACCATCAACCTAGCCCAACCTAGTCCAGTTAACCCTTCCCTAACCTACCTTAGTGTACCCTAACTTATCTTACCATGAGCTAGCCTAGTGTGGCCTACCCTGAGTTATGCTAGACTAACCTAGCCTACCTTATCCTAGCCCAACCTAACCTACCCTAAACTAACCTTTCCTAGACTATCCTAGCTTAACCTATCCTAGCTTAGTTTGGGCTAACCTAGCCTACCCTATCTTAGCCTAAAATAACCTACCTTTTCCTACCTTATCTTATCCTACCCTAACTTTTAACCTAATATAACCTACCCTACACTAACCTACTACGCTATTCCAACCTAACCTAGCCCATCTCAACTTAACCTAGTGTAGCCTACTCTACCTTAACCTACATAGAATAATCTAACCTAACATAGATAGAGTAGGTTACCCTATGCTAGCCTAAATTTAAGCCTAAATCCCTATATTAAGACTAATACTTTATATAACCCAAATCCCAAGCCTCACATAATACCCACATTCATAAAACAAGAACACTTCTTTTCACAAATTTATATTATAATAATATACAAGTGTTCTCAAATCCATTTTTTAATATGGAATAAAGAATCATGGATCCATCATGTTATTTGAAGTAAAATTGCATAATTCTAATGAAAAATACAAAGCAATACAAATCACAATAAAATTATAATAAATAGATATTATAAATTTACATCCCACACTTAAAAAGAGAAGATACCACATGTAAAATAAGTAACATAAATAATGAATTTGTCAAATATTTAGAAAATATAGTTTTATCCACAATTAAAAAAAAATAAAATTATGTTTTAAGTTAAAATATAGTAAAATATTCAATTATAAAAACATCTACAAATTTTCTATTTATTTAATTAATTAAATAAAAATTAACAATAAATACAAAAAATTATTTAATTAATTAAATGAAAATTAACAATAAATACAAACAAATTATAACTTAAAGAACATATAATTTATTATTATAAAAATTTGAAATATAATAAAGATATTTAAAATGWGAAATTTAAAATATAAATAATTGACATAACATATTTTAATATTAAAAWCYTAAAAATAAATAAAATCTAATTCTTTTATTTTTATTTAAGAAAAGGGATAAAAACACTTCGTATAACATTAAAATAAAAATAGTAAGAAATCTTATGTTTACAAGGTTAACAAATAAACTTTCTAAATAAAAAAACTTTATAAATGGCCATTTGAAATACTTTTCAAATCAAATATAATTTGTGAAATTAAAATCAAATCAAATATTCGTCCAGCTAGGTCACTGTCTACACCAAATATGTTTATGACTGTTCCTTGCTAACGATACTACAAACGGCTCTGTCCCGTCTCAGAAAAGCATGATCAGAAAAAGCAACCATGGAATTTGAAAGAAGCTTAATCGAAACCGCTCCATCCCGTCTCAGAAAAGCATGATCACAAAAATCAGGCCAGAAAATGCAACGATGGGATTTCGAAGAAACTGGTGGTATTTTGCTTATCTCCTTACCGCTCCTTACCATCTCACAAAAGCATCGTCAGAAAAAGCAGGTTAGAAAAGCCCGCTGGGGTTTGGAAGAAATTTGGTTTCTGATGGTCTTTTTCTAATATCCGTAGATCTTACAACCGTTACAATCCGATGGCTTACCTACACTCTGAATTCCTATATAAATCCATATTCCCTTCCAATATGCATTGTCGGGTTTTCATGTTGATGTTAGTCGTTTTTTTTTCCGAGGTATGTTTTTTGGTTGATCCAGCCGATTCTTTTCATTAGTTTTATGGTTTTATTTATTTGTTGATGGTAGATTACTTTTATTGTTTTTTCTGTCTTTAAATGGTTGTTTAGTTTATTCTTCATTAGATTGAATATTGTAACTTTAAATTTTAATATATTTTGCTTTACAAAACTTAAAAAATGATTGGCGTTTTCTATTGGAATTCAATCTGATTTCTTTTTTATGGTTTATTTCAGGTGATTTCGACCTTTTTTGACAGAGGGATCCATCCTACGCTTATCTACTCCTCCTTTTTTTTACGGATGGTTCCGTCCTACCCTTTACTCTGCTCCTCCTGGTTCGTACTCTATCGTTCACGCATGAAGTCTTTTGGTTTCGGAATTATGATTTTTTTCTTTTTTCTCTCTCCTTAAACAGATGCAGCTGATAGATTTTATTTTTATTATACCTAAAACATTTGCAACTGAGAGGTTAATATACCTACAAACGCCGGTCAAATTTATTTAAAGTTTTATTATTTTCAAAGTTTTCATTTAGAGGTTGTTCATACTCCTTCAATAAATGTGGGCCACTATCTTTTCAAGTTCGAAATTGTGCTATATATATTCTTTCTAATGTAAATAACTTTTAAAATAAATTTTGTTTTAATATTTTTTGAATTTAATTAAATTTTTAAATAATTTTGTTATACAAATTTTTATATTATTTTTTTATCACATATGTTAAATTTTATAAAGATTTTATTATTTATATTATATCTATTTTTTAAAATATGTTAAAATTTGTAAGTATTTTATTTATTTTAAATGTTAAATTTAATTAGACATTCATATTTTTATTTTTTTTAAATAAAAAAGGGGTAGTACCTGCTATAATATATTAACCCAAAAGTTTGGCAAAATACACAGCATCATAGCTAGAGTTACCAAAAAATGTTGTCGGTAACCGGAAACCAGCATTATTGGGAAGAACTTAGCAGTTTATACAGTAATATGATCAAGAAAAAGACATTTATCCTGCCCGTAGGAAACCAGGACAGATGCCAGAAGTTCAGAGAGGCATATAGCAATTAACACATAAAAACAAGAACCTGGAGAGCCAGGCAGCCTAGGCATCCGGTGACCTGGCTCGCCCATCAGCACCCGTCGAGATGTCAAAGGCCTGCATGCACATGTGGCACCTACACCGCGCTGGGGTCCCGGAGAGCTCTTCGAGGAGCACATCTAGTCTCTGTCCCATAGTGAAAGCCCTGTGTTCCAAGTCCGCGACGTGGCTGCAGAGCTCGAACACCAAGGCCAGGTGTTCACCGCTTAGGAGGGGACCATGCATTCCGCCACCATGATTGCTTAGAGGAGCATTCCTCCCATCCTCACCTTTGCCATTATCAGCCATTGCGTTCTCGTCTGTCATCGGCTTCTCCAACTGCTCAGCGTCTGTGGCCTGTTGGTCAATTAACCATGGAATTTCTTCCACCACGCAGCCAGGAAGGTCGTCCACCATAGTCGGGGCGCTGTTGTTGTTCTTCCTGGTGAGCGTCTCCCTGTTGCTTGACTTCTCCATACAAATCAGGTCCCCAATTGACGGGTCCTCCTCCACAACACAACCAGAAAACCAATCCACAGGCTCGGCCGCCTTCTTCTCCTTGCTGCTGCCGGTGTCTCGCTCGACGATGGAATTGAGCGCCGCTCGACCCTCTACCCGAGCCTTCTTCCTGAGGATGGAAGAGGCCAGAGCCAAGGCCCGTTCGAGCTCCTCCTCCCTGCGCCTCTGCGCCTTGTTTGCTTCCCATGCCGCACCTCAGTGAGGTGTACCTCTACGCCTGACCATATTCCCAACGCAAATGCCAATTAGGGGCAGAACGGGGTTAGAAAAGGACCAAATCAAAAGCCTCTACGAGTGTCGAGCACTGGAAAGCCAACTCTGTCGAAGACAGAGAAGCCCCCAACCCTGAAGGAACTCTCCTGTGCACAAGTATAAGACGGAAAATGACCCAGCAATTGACGCACCAGGAGCCTTCCTCCCTTGCTCGGGCTTCATAGAAAAATTATAAATAAACTGTCTGCTCCTCCTTCCTGCCATAATAACCATGAATTCATGTGCGCCTGGGATGTTAATTACCGCGCGAGGGAGGAGTAACTCCTCCAACAGACCTCTGCTATGGCCGTCCATCTGTGTTAAATGTCGCGCGAGGGTGGCGGTCCTAAGCATTTATCAATCGCTGAGTGCGTGTCCAGGTGGCTCAACAGCGCCTCCGTGTGTCACCCCATCCGGGGCAAGGAAGTCTCTACCAGCAAGATCTTTGCAATGCATAGAGAGGGCTGTTTCCTCTGAAACGTTGGCCTGCCAGAATATAAGATTCTCCTTTGAGTCAATTTCTTCATTAGCCAGGTGATCAACAACTTTGTTGGCTTCTCGTTTCACATGAATGGGAATGAGAGTCAAATTGGGGTGTATAAGACCTTCAAGATCCTCCAGAAGTCCTGAGAGTCTCCATCTGGGGGAGAAATGCCTCGGGGATTGACCATGAAGGATTTTTGATATGAGTTGAATTATTATTTGTGAGTCTCCTTCATTGATCAGTCGCTGGAGATGGTGCTGAGACGCAACTTGGAGGCCGCTTAGAAGACTTGTGATCTCTGCCACATTGTTTGTGTTTTCGCCCAAGAAGCCAGCAATCATATGAGTGATCTCGCCCATGCTGTTTCTGAGGACGGCTCCGAAACCAGCAGGTCCAGGGTTACCCCTGGAGGCCCCATCAAAATTAAGCTTGAGAAAGCCAGATGGGGGAGGGGTCCAGACCGATGGGCTGTTGTCACATCCCCTATTGGTCTTCTCCTGTATCTTAATTCGCAGATGCAGGTTCCATCCTTCTAAAATGAGTTTCTCCTTGGGCCTGCACTGAATGTCATCCTAAAGCCATGAATTACTAAGAATGGTTTCATGGATAAAACATTTGATTTTTTCCCACGTATTGGTTGAAGGTGAAGGTTTTGAGTTGAAAATTCTTTGGTTCCTTTCCTTCCAGATTGCCCATAGGGAGAAACCAGGGAGCAATTGCCAAATGTGCTGGAGAATTGGGTTGTGAAAGGGGCCAGTTCCCCAATTGGCCAGAGTGTCCCTGATACTGCCACGATTTCTCTGGGAACGGCGCATAGCTTGAGCTCCCCAATCCCATATATGTTGACTGTAGTGGCAATTGTTTAGCAGGTGTTCCATGGTTTCATCACTTTGCTGACAAAGGGGGCATCTGGAGGGGCCAATAAAGCCTTTCTTAATGAGATTTTCCCAAGTGAGGATGCGGTTCTGAGCTGTTAGCCAAACAAAAAGAGAGATTTTGGGCTAGAGAAAAGGTTGGCAGAATTTACTCCAAATGCCTTCAGGGGCTTGATTCTGAGGGTTTGTACATAGGTGGTAAGCTTCTTTGACGGAGAAAAGTCTTGAGGTGGAGTGCCGCCATCGTAGAATATCCCTGCCAACTTTAAAAGGAATCTTCCTGAGTTGCATACATTCCTGCCATGATAGAAGGTCGAAATCCTCCCCAATCTATAGGTCTGTTTTGCTGGTTTTCCAAGGCCTCCATTGCTGTCGCCCGTGATTTGGGAGCCAGAATTCCTTGACTTTTTTAAGGCCATTTTGCTGCAGCTTGATCTTCAGTGGGCGAAGGATTTCTAGTTCGTCAAGAGGAGGTAGCTGTTGCCACAAGTCCTGCCAAAAATAGGGCACTTTCCCCGTCCCTTACTTCCCAGAAGGCGTGCTGTTGTATGAGGGAGCGATTCCTCCAAGCCGTATTGCAGATATTGGATCCTTGCCTCTGCTCGTTGAGTCTGATTAGCTGGTCATTTTGGACTGTGGGTGCATATTTTTGCTTCCACAGTTGCGCCCAAAGATCATGTGGGTGTTGCAGCCATCTCCACCACATCTTAGCTCCCATGACCTGGTTCATTTTCCCGGGATCCCTAATACCTAGTCCTTCGAGTTTTTTAGTTCGGCATACCTTATCCCAGCCCACAAGGGCCCATTTTTTATTGCCCTGGTGTCCCTTCCATAGGAAATTATGCTGAAGACTCCTGATGGCTTTGATGACCGAAATGGGCGCAGCCAAAGCAGTGAAGAGGTAGGTGGGTAGAGCTTGCAAGACTGATTTAAGAAATACTAATCTAGCTGCAATGTTCAGAGGTCGGAAGGTCCAGCTATTCAGCCTGTTAGCAATGGATAATAGTAGGCTATCCCAAGAGATTGATCTCGCCGCTTCTCCAGTTAGGGGTATTCCTAAATAGGTGGAGGGGAGGGAGCATCGCTCTATGCCAAGAAGTCTAGAGATATGAGCCTGAACCGAAACTGGCGTGTTGAAGAAATAAAGTTTGGACTTATCCAAGTTGAGAAGCATGCCTGAAGCATCCGAGAAGTCATAGAGAATTGAGTTTAGCTTGATTGCTTCCCTGGCTGTGGGAGTGTTCATAAGGAGAGTGTCATCGACAAATTGGCTGTGCGAGGGCGCCGGGTTCAGATTGTGGAGTGGCAGCCCCTCAAGCGTTCCTTCTAGGACTGCAGCTTTTAGATATCATCCAAGGCCTTCTGCCATAATCACAAAAAGGAAGGGAGATAGAGGATCACCTTGCCTGATTCCCCTGGTAGATCAAAATGGTCGAGAGGGTGTGCCGTTAACAAGGATTGAAAAAAATGAGGAAGTGGTTAGCTTGAGAATCTAGTCCACCCAGTCTTTCGAGAAGCCGAAGGAATCCAAAACCGATCTCAGGTATTGCCAACTTAACCTATCAAAATCTTTTGAAAGGTCCAGTTTAATGAGCATACCTGGCATTTTGCTTGTCTTCAATGAGTGGATCACCTCGTTGGCGAGTATGACACTATCCATAATTTGTCGCCCTTCCACATAGCCAGACTGCTCCTTTGAAATGATGAGCGGCGGGAGCGGTTTGACGCGATTAGCAATGGTTTTCGTAATTATCTTGTAGATGACATTGCATAAGGAGATTGGACGGAACTACTTCGGGTGTGTGGCCCGTTCCTCCTTGGGGATGAGAGTGATGAAGGTTGCATTTAAAGTTGATAGAACTTGTCCAGACGTTCTGGATTCTTCAACTACCAACCAGACATCTTCCTTAACCATGTCCCAGCAGTGATGGAAGAAGTCCGTGGTGAAGCCATCGGGTCCGGGTGCTTTCCCTAGGGGTATGTCCCTTATAGCCAAGTCCACTTCAAGCTGAGTGATGGGCCTCATCAGGGCCGTGTTCTGTTCCGAATTGATCAATTGAGGTATATCCCCGGTGACTTTTTGGATGGCCTCCCCTCTGCTTGAATTGGTTTCTGTTAGGAGATCTTGATAAAAGGAATTAAGTGCTTCCGCTATTTTTTCGTGCTCTCTGATTGGGACACCTTGGTCGTACTCCAGCTCGGAGATGCGATTAATGTACCGCCGATGCGTCATCGCCCTGTGGAAGAATTTTGTGTTGTGCTCCCCCTCCTTAAGCCATTGGACCCTGGATTTTTGCCTCCACAGGATCTCTTCTTGTTCCCTACAAGTCTCTAATTTCAATAGCAGTTGATCCTCTTTCCTTGCCAGATCCTGCGTACGAGTCCCTGCTATGAAAATACGTTGGAGTTCTTCTAATTGCCCCTCTATTTCCCTCTTTCTAAGGAGAATGTCTCCAAATGTGGATTTATTCCATTGTTTTATGTACCTCTTGAAATTTTTGAGGCGCTGTTGGAGTTTATACATATGTGTTCCATGCTCAATTTCTTCTTGGGCCCACCAGGTTTGAGCTAGTTGATGAAAGTCTGGGTGAGAGAGCCAAAACTTTTCAAAATGGAAAGGTTTGGGCCTTGGTGGGAAGCCCGGGTCCATACAAAAGACAATGGGCCAGTGGTCCGACCCTGTTTTCGGGACAATATTTGCCTCCAACGCCTGGTCGCTCTCAAGGAGGGCCTCGGTTACTATAAAACGGTCTAGTCTGGAAGCCACGTGTTGGTGCCCTGTTCTTTTATTGGACCAGGTAAAGATGCCATTCCGAGTTTCCATGTCAACCATGTTCAGTTGTTCTATTAGGGTTTTGAACATAGCGCTGTCCTGCTCCAGCCTCTTTGAGCCCCCTATCTTTTCCTCCAGCGTTAAGATCATGTTGAAGTCGCCTCCTATTATCCAGTGCAAAGTGTGTATTAGGATTTGTACATATTGAAGAGATCTAATAAATCTTTCCTTATCTTGCATAGCCTGCGGTCCGTAAAAATTTGTGATCGCGCCGTCCTTGGAGGAGGCCACCTCTTTGTAGAGGGCTGTTATCGTGTTTCTGGTGGAGAATGGATGAAGTAGAGTAACCCTCTGTGGGTTCCAAAGGATGGAGAGTCCTCCTGACGCCCCCACTGAATCTTGGTAAAGGAACTCTCCACTCATCCAGCTGCTTCGAAGAATATTCTCCGCCTCCCTCCCTGCACATTTGGTTTCCTGCAATAGTAAAATATATGGATTCTCTGTTTTGATGCAATCTCGGAGGATCCGCTGCTTGGATCGTCCATTGAGTCCCCTAATATTCCAAGATATTATCTTCATCATGAGGATGATGGGGGGGGTGGAGATATCCCTCCGAAAGCCTCTGTATCTATCTAGAATTGATCATTAAGTGCCTTGCTTCCTTGATAAGTTGCTGAGCTGGCTTGCGGCCGCGCCTTCTGTTTTCCTTGGTAATTTTTTTTTGCTCGATGGTCGGCTCTGCCGAGATTCCCAGCCTGGCTGTTGATCCCGCTGATGAGTTTGTAAACACTTTATGCACTTTTCTTAACTGATCCACTGAGAGGTGTTGTAGGTCCTTTTGATTGAGTGCTTCTTCCAGTTGTTCCAGGTCAATATCTGCCAAATCCGTTTCATCCATGATCATATTCGTATCTTCTTCCTTGCCAGATTGAGTTGACTGAGTTGATTCCTTTGGATGAGTTGTATGTAGCACTTCCGGGCCTTTTCCTTTTCCTTGCTCTGAGGCTTGGGGGGGGTTCTGCGGATTCTTCTCTTTCGCTAACTGATTCAGGGCATCAAAAGAGTTCTTGGAGGGGACCTTTGGGGCCGAGTTCTGGTTCTGCTTTTTTGGATTGTTTTTCCTCCTTCCTGTGACATTAGTGAAGCTGTCCTTTTTCTTGGCTTGAGAGGGCTTAGGGGCTGGGGCATTCAAGGGGCAGTCTCTGAACAGGTGACCGTATTCGTGACACTTCCTACAGCGAAAGGGTATGTGCTCGTAGTCGATTGTTTGGTTCCAGACCTCATCCTGGTATTCTAGAGTAATGGAGCCCGACAATGATTTCGATATGTCCATATAGATGCAGATGCGGGCGTATGATGTATACTTTCTATTTTTTGTGGCCTCTGACGCCTTAACGTATTGACCCACCGTGTTCCCTATGCCCATAAGTATTTCTTATAGTCAGAATTCCTGAGGCATGGAATAGAGCCTGATCCAGACCAGGGCTCTTGTGAAGTATTCCTGTTCTGGGTTGAATCTATCAGTCCAGAAACGAAGAAATAGGCCTGCTGAGTTGTAGAAGTATGGTCCATTGTCAAATATTCTATCTTTGTCTTCAAGATTGTATAGTATGATTGTGAAAAAACCCTTGGAGCTGAGCTGGACCTCGTAGTCTCCTTTAGGGTTCCACCATTCTTTAATCCAACGAGCAAGGTCTCTTTCAGTTGGCCAAAGGCCCAAAAATATACCTATCAGTGCATGTTCTATCATGAATTGGGTGTGTTCCCCCACCCTAGTCGATTTTATTTGGTACAGAGGCGGTTTGTCCAGTTGAGGGATACACTTACCTGGCAGCCAGTTTTTGGGAGCTTGCGTGCAAGATGTACTTGGTTCCAGCTCCATTTCTTTGCTCAAAGCTTGTTCCTGGGTAAACAGCTTCTCCCGCATATGCTCCGGCGGTTCGAAGGCCGGCCGTTTAGCGCGGGACCCTGCCTTGTCGTTAGCAGCGATGTTGCTGTACGAGGGGGGTTTCCCCCCCTCCCCCAAGACCATTGTAAGGCGGACAGGGACCGTGCTGAGTTGTAGTCTGCAGATCGATGCGTTTGGTGTTCAGTGCTCTGGCGTCAGAGCGCGCATCAGGCGATTCACGGGTGCTTGAAAAATCAATATGCTAGGGTTTGTCTCCTAGTTGCAGAGCGCATTTTTCTCCCAGAAACCTCGCTTTCAATTAGACATTCATATTACTGAATGTTTCATTTCTAATTTTAACAGATTTAGTTATACTTTTTAGATTTTTATAATTTAAAAAATATTATTTATATCATAATTTTTTATAAAATATATTAAATTTTATAATGATTTTATTAATTTACATCTTAAATTTAATATTTAAATTTTAATATTTAAATGAAATTATGTACATTTTAAATTTAATATTTAAATTGAATTATGTTTTAGAATTCATGCCGTTAGACGCATCTAACCAAACAAACTATTTGACAGGTGGCTGTCTACGCGAGATATGTTTATGACCGTTGCCTGCTAACGATACTACAGACGGCTGTCTCAGAAAAGCATTATCCGAAAATGCAACCATGGGATTTGGAAAAAATCATGTCTCAGAAAAGCATGATCACAAAACGCAGGCCAGAAAAAGCAACGATGGGATTTGGATGAAACTTTTTCTAATCTCATTACCGCTCCATCGCATCTCAGAAAAGCATGGTCAGAAAACGCATGTTAGAAAGCATAGGGTTTGGAAGAAACTTGGTTTCTGATGGTCTCTTTCTAATATTCGTAGATCTTACAACCGTTACAATCCAATGGCTTACCTACACTTTGAATTCCTATATAAAACCATATTCTCTTCCCTATATGTATTGCCAGCTTTTCATGTTGTTGTTAGGCGTTTTTGTTTCTGGGGTGTGTTGATTAATCCAGGCGATTCTTTTCATTAGTTTTATGTTTTTTTTTAATGATAGATTATTGTTATTGTTTTTTCTGTCCTGAAATGGTTGTTTAGTTTAATCTTCATTATGATTGAATATTATAACTTTAAATTTTAATATATTTTTGCTTTCCAAAACTAGAAATATGATCAGCGTTTTCTGTTGGGATTTAATCTGATTTCTATTTTGATGATTTGTTTTGAGGTGATTTCGACCTTGTTTTGGCGGGATGGCTCCTTCCTACGCTTTACTTTGCTCGTCCTGGTTCGTACACTCTCGTCCACCTCTGCTTCTCGGAGCTTCTCCTATTTTAAATGTCAATCGCATGAAATATTTTGGTTTCAGAATTATGACTTTTTTCTCTCCTAAAACAGATGCACTTGAGATATTTTACTTTATTTTTTTTTTCAAATATGTTAAATTTTATAATGATATCATTATTTATATTATAATTGTTTTTATAAAATATGTAAAAAAAATAATGATTTTATTCATTTTAAATGTTAAATTTAATATTTAAATTGAATTATATACTAAGCATTCATATTGCTGGAATGTTTTATTTCCAATTTTGACAGATTTAGTTATATTTTTTATATATTTATAATTTTAAAAATATTATTTATATTACAATTTTTTATGAAATATATTAAATTTTATAATGATTTTATTAATTCACAGTTTAATAATTATATTGAATTATGTTTTAAGAATTTATATGGTTGGAAACTTACTCATACTTTTGTATTTCTGCTATTTTAAAAATATGATAAATTTTATACTGATTTTTCTGCAATCTTAAAACTATTATCTATATTACAGTATTTCTCGAAACATGATAAATTTCATAATGATTTTGTTAATTTTAAATGTTAAAGTTAATATTTATATACAATCTTAGACTTAAATTATGGAAAATTCAAAATAAATTAAAATTTATTTAAATTTGTATGTGTTTTTAAAAATAAAACTTCACACTCATTAAAATTTATTTATATTTTTATGTGCTTTTTAAAATAAAACTTCATTCAGAACACTCTACAACTTTCTACTTACCTAAAAAACTACCACAGCCACAAATTCATGGTTGGTGAACGCCGAAAGGACGGCTTGCAAAACCTGAACGTCGCTGGTGAGGGCCAAAGTTTTAGTTTGGCATAGAAAATGAAACCCTAATCACTCATACATGGCAATCAGCTAGCCACCATAGTAAATTTTAAATATGATTAAGTAAAAGTAAAAAAAAAAACATGTAAACTGATGTCTTTATAATAGTGAGGAAGTTAGTGGTTGAAATCACAACCATTGATTTATTGGGACTACTAAGAATATTACATAAATATTTAATCTTGTCCATACAAAACTGATTAAGCACTAAAAACCTATTAAATGTGCCCATGATCAATAGGTGTACGGCGTAAATATTTTATCGTTACTTAACTATAATACTGCAACGATTGGTCTGGTCTCGTACACCACTTTCCTACTATTGTTTATAATATTGCAATGGTTGGTCTGGTCTAGTCCTGTAGGCTGTACACCATTTTCCTACTATTGTCTTGGTCGGTCTCAGTGTTCTAAGTGTAGAGAACACTTCTCCTGTGCTTTTCTCTGCCCTTTTTGTTTTTATCCGCTATTTAGTTCATGGATGCCACATTATACAACCTTCTATGCCTTTTAAAAGAAAGTACAAAAACTTCTTGAAGTTCAATTCTACCATTCATGAAATAATGTCATTTGTTTAGGTTACAATAATTTTTGGGTTTGGAGCATCTTTAACTAAAGTTGCGATTATAATAGTTTTGTAAAGGCTACTTTACAGTATCTACCATTGATGAAATGCAATTTGTTTATGTTATAATAATATTTCTTTTCAGAGTATCTTGAAATACAATTGCATGCAATTTGTTTATGTTATAGTGATTTTTGGGTTACATTGTTACAAATAAAAGAGGTGTAATTGGTTGGATAACGTGTTAATGCAATAGTTATATCTAAATGCAATAACAAAATATAAAACAATATTATTATTAAAAAATATTTTATTTTGAAATTATTAATTTAAAATTTGTAAAAAACAGTGAATTAAAATATACACATATGAGTGCATTGTATTCTTTTGAAGTGACTTGACTGTGCATTCCATAGTATAGAAAAAAATGTGTTTTGACGATTCGTACACATGAGTTCACATTAGTTATCATAACACACCAATACGAACTATTGAAAAAACACAAAGTTCTGTAAACAACATAACATACAATAATATTTATCATTTCAAAATTATACGGTGCTCATATTTAAAATATACACCGGGGAACTAAAAATAATTAACATGTTTAATTTTTGTATATGTATCTCGGCTATAAATATTTTTTATGTATCGATTCCTTTACTATAATATAAACATTTGTGCTTAGTAAAAATAATAGTGCTAACACCTCACCTTGAATATTAAAATTTTCACTACCCTTTGGTGCACATTGTAAACTAGACATTGATACATACTAATTACACAAGCACCAGAGTGAAAATTATTAAATGCATCAAGACTCAAGATAACTCGATTGCATCAGTGATAAATAATAATTAAAATCTCTGGGGTGTACTAAATCTAAAACGCAATAGTGCTTCATACGCAAACAAGGTGGTTAACCGTCCCTTGAAATTATAAGAGCATCAGTGCTCTGCATATGAGAAAAAAGGTACATTCGGTGCATAATAGTTGGGGTTTTTTATTATATTAACACACTGGGGCATTTGTTTTATATTAACGCACTCATGAATGTACATCAATACCACACTCGTGCATTTTGACAAGAAAAATTCTGAAGAAAAAGCCTCTACTACAGCCTCTGTCCGCCCAAATTTTTTAGTTATATAAAACATTCACTAAAACCTCCACATTCAATATAGGAGGTTGTAGTGGAGGTGTTTTTCAAAATTTTGTCAAATTTTGTAGCACTAAAAACCTCATATAGAAGGTGTTTTCCTTGTAGTGTCTCAAGATGAGGGAGTATCTGTATGGTCACTATTTTTTCCGGCTTTTCTTCTATCGTATCAGGTCACCATTAGAAGCCATTATCGATCCTCATCAAAATCATTGTTCTATTATGTTATCCTTGACTTGAGAGTATGGGAGTAATTTACTGGAGGAAAAAAGAAAGAGGCGAGACAAGAATGCTAGGCGAAAAGATTTAGATGAAAAGGATAGAGCACGCCATCAACATGCAGGTTACATTTTCCAAGTGTATAAATGGATTGTTGAAGAAATATTATGAACTTTCAGTGCTCGGTGATGCAGAAGTTGGACGTGTTTTTATCTCCATGAATTGTCCAATCAGAGGAGACTTGTTCATTTTCAATAATATTATTATTATATATTATTAAACTTCTATATCATTTTCCTTTTCACACTTAAGAAGGGTAAGTAATAGATCCATTTTATGACCTTGAGGCATATCTCTTGTGATATCCTCGAATTATTCAAGAAATAAATATTTTAAAAGTTGTTATTCAATTTTTTTTTTCCATTTATGGAAATTCGAATTTAGATTTGTGGAAGCATGTAATTATTATTTTTATTATTGTTGAACAAATATTTGTCTTGCCAAATGTTCTCTTTGATGGAGACATGTATGATAAAAACTTTTTAATGCAATAGTTACATCTAAATGCAATAACGAAATACAAAACAATATTATTATTAAAAAATATTTTATTTTGAAATTATTAATTTAAAAGTTGTAAAAAACATTGAATTAAAATATACACATATGAGTGCATTGTATTCTTTTGAACTCACTTGACGGTGCATTCGATAATATAGAAAGCGATGTGTTTTGAGGAGTCATATGCATGAGTGCATATTAATTATCATAACACACCAATACAAACTATTGAGAAAACAAAAAGTTATACACCAATACGAAGTATTGATAAAACACAAAGTTATGTAAACAACATAACAAACAATAATATTTATCATTTCAAAATTGTACGGTCCTCATATTTAAAATATACACTCGGGAACTAAAAATAATTAACACGTCGATACGTTAAGTTTTTTATATGTATCTGTGCTATAGATATTATTTATGTATGGATGTATTTACTATAATATAAACATTAGTGCTTAGTAAACATAATAGTTTCAACACCTCACCTTGAATATTCAAAATTTCACTACCCTTCGGTGCACATTGTAAACTAGAAATTGATACATACTAATTACACAAGAACCAAAGTGCACATTATTAAATGCACCGGGACTCGGGATAACTCAATCACATCGGAGATAACTATAAATTAAAATTTATGGGCCGTACTAAATATAAAACGCACTAGTACTTCATATGCAAACAAGGCGGCTAACCACCCCTTGAAATTATAAGAGCATCAATTCTCTGCATACGAGAAAAAAGGTGAACCGGTGTGTAATAGTCATAGTTTTTTATTATATTAACATGCTTGGACATTTGTTTTATGTTAATGAACTCGTGAGTGTACATCAATACCACACCAAAGCGTTTTGACAAGAAAAATTTCAAAGAAAAGGTTTCTAGTACAACCTTTGCCTGCCCAATTTTTTTAGTTATACAAAAAATTTGCTAAAATCTCCACATTCAATATATGAGGTTGTAGTGGAGGTGTTTTTCAAAATTTTGTCAAATTTTGTAGCACTAAAAACCTCTGATAGAAGGTGTTTTCCTTGTAGTGTCTCAAGATGAGGGAGTATCTCTATGGTCACTATTTTTTCCGGCTTTTCTTTTATCGTATCAGGTCACCATTAGAAGCCATTATTGGTCCTCATAAAAATCATTATTTTATAATGTTATCCCTGACTTGAGAGTATGGGAGTGATTGATTGGAGGGAAAAAGAAAGAGGCAAGACTAGAATGGTGAGCGAAAAGATTCAGATGAAAACGATAGAGAACACCACCAACATGCAGGTTACATTTTCTAAGTGCATAAATGGATTGTTGAA